>JAASAO010001700.1:0-31560 GCA_017311375.1 Mytilus coruscus | reverse complement strand
TATGATGTGTATGGACTATTTGACGGAAATAAACAAAAGGCAATGGTTGCAGATTCGGTATTCCTCGATGATGTGAGGTATACATATACATTTTGTTGTTGCTTCTATATGCCACAATCAAAACTTGGAACCATGGTTAGGACAATATATTCCTAATTATCAGTTAAGAGTTACAAAATGAACTCGATAATCAATGTTCTACCTCATTTGTTCGGTGGTGGATAGTTGTCTAATTGACAGTCATACTACATCTCTTTTTTATATACATAAATTATGGCGAACCTTACCTTCGTATAAATATACTTAAGAAAATAAAAAAAAACTAATATTCCTGAATCATACTGATTACATGTAATATTGAAAACATACAAAAGTCTGTGTGTTTAAAAGATTTAGATAGGGTCTTACATGTTGAAGGCAAAGGTTAAAATGAGACAATTCGGAATTAAGAAACACAATACAGTGAATTCACATCTTTGGTTGCAGTAAGCGGGGCAATAAAAACCGTTTTCATTAGAGCCGTATGACTTGTTCATTGATCTTAAATACTTAAAGGATGAATTGATTTACAAAACTCTCCTCATAAATATATCTCCGTATCAGCATATTTATAACCATGCTCTTTACACTAAAGTATGTATCTATTGTTTTCATTTTCCTGAACATTCCCGTCTCCTTCGTAATGTTGCTGCAGAAGCCTTTCAGTTTGGTCCACAAAATAGCCGGGTAATTATATGAGTCTGTTCAATTATAATAAAAAGTTATTGCATTAACACACACGAATTTTCTGATAAAGCACAAATATTGTCATTTAAAAGTATAGAACTTTATCTAAGGTAAAACAAAAGGAACTGAAGGCATAGCGTACTTTATATTACTTAGTTCCATGCATTGAACATTCTTAACATGTATATTCAATCTTATCAGGTTTCTATGCTAAAACTTTTTTGTGTCCTATAGTTTTATGCTATCATAAACTACCCATCATAGAGATAAAAATGTCTTCGTAAGTAATATTTTGTGGTAAGAATTTCCAGAAGTCACAATCGTTAGTGTAATAAATCCATATTTACATGGATTATACATGTATTCATTTATTGATGTACCAACCACAAATTTGTCTTTAATAGTATCTCCGGAAGTATTAATGCTACGTATATCATGTGTTTGAAAGTCAGATACTTGTCAGAGAAGAGAGGCGAAAGATACCTAAGGGACATTTAAACTCATAAATGGAAACCATAACTGGCAATGGCATGTAAAAAAACTCGACGAAAACACAAACAATAGTACATAATACACACCAATGACTGAGCAACACGAACCCCAATGAAATGGTATTGCTATCAGGTGCTCCGAAAGAGTCTGCAGATCCTGTTCTACATGTAACACACGTCATGTTACTCCTAAAAGCTACGTTGATAAGTCATAGTAGAGGCTTCCCGATTTGCCATGTATCAGGTACGGTTGATACATAGCTCAACCGTTAGTGTTGTTTTGGAGGTAGCATTTAATGCATGAAATTATTTTATTTATCATGATAAAATAGATGATATAAAAATAAGAAGATGTGGTATGATTGCTAATGAGACAATTCTCCACAAGAGACCAAATGAAACAGAAATTAACAACTATAGGTTACCGTACGGCCTTCAACAATGAGGAAAACCCACACTGCATAGTCAGCTATAAAAGGCATCGAAATGACAAAATGTAAAACAATTCAAACGAGAAAACTAACGGCCTGAATTAATGTACAAAATAATGAACGAAAAACAAATACGATATACAGCAACAAACAACAACCACTGAATTACATGCTCCTGGCTTGGGACAGGCACATACAGAATGTGGCGGGGTTAAACTAGTTTAAAGGTGCGCCAACCCACCTCTTACCTGGGACAGTGGTGTAACAGTACAACTTAAGAACAAACTATAAAAAGCAGTTGAAAAGTGCTTAACTCATCAGATCGATACAAAGCAGAAATACATCCAACAAAAACACAGAGTGGACATGGCAATGCACTTATACATCTCCACAATAAAAAAGACACTAAGTACAGGTCTGAAAGTACTCGCAGTTACTGACAGCTAGTTCTAAGCCAATAACAACTAATAAAAAATCATGCATCTAAGACTAAAATATGAATCAGTACACGTCCAACATCCAATGGATTTAGTGTAAAGACGTCATAAACAGTCAGAGAAAAATATGACTTTGTGCAATGACAACATATGCACATTTAAAAGATTTTCTAGTCGTAAAACAAACCAAGCGTCGTCGGGATTGATCAAATGAAAGACAGACCGTATGGAGGTAATTTTTTGGGAAACTCCCGACAACATTTTCTTGAAATATACATCATCTGACTTATACTTGTATACTATCGATAAATATTATCACCTAGATCTGCAAACATGTGCTTGAAATGTAACTCATTTTATCGATCACATTCTTTTTTTCGGTATGCGAAATAAAGCTCACTTATTCAAAATAATCGTTTTGTTTCTATCTTTCGTCTGCAATACAAGTGTTTGCCTTCAATAGTGTTACGTGTATGTAAAGTTTCGCATGATAAAATCTATTACACATAAAATCCTTTTTTGTAGCAATAAATAAAAAAAAAAACTTAGGAAATTAAACTGTGCGCTAACAACGTTTTTTGATACTTCAGTCTAATGAAAAGAGGAACGGTTCTGTCTAGAACCTTTACAGAATATTAAAGATGAAAAATTATACAATTAATCCCTAGCTGGTAACAACACACGATTACTTTCATATACATTTAATATTTTAACAAACTGTAGTTAATATTCTAATATAAGCAAAAAATGAAACTTTACACCCATTAAACGTTTGTTATTTTATCGTGTTTGCAATTCTGAAGCTCTAGCGAAGACTCAAATCCGAAAAGAGAATTTTATTGTAAAAAGAAAGAAATCAAGTTCTCTTATTCATGAATATTTGTATAAACATCACAGATAAAGGTATAAGAATACATTTTGCAATGAAATATTCATTTATGTTATCTTGGTTCTATATGTAAAGATTATAATATATATCAAGATACTAGTGCTTGAAAAAATATTGATTTAGATGTAGCTATTATCATCTGATTTCAGGTTATTGATTAATTATTCATGTTATTGCTATCTGTCAAAAATTGTTACATTGCACGCAAGGGCTAATTTGTTTAATTTTAACACTTTAACAAATATTTTTGCTGTCAAATAGCAATACAATTGCAAACATTATATCTTCTTTATTCTAATACATTTGTTTTGTTTTCTATTTCTCTTATCACCCCTAAACAATAAACATTGATCCTTGTTTGATAATACATCGTTAAGGCAGAAGAGATAGCTTTAATAGATTGATATAATGACATAACCATGATAGTGTGTATTTGACTCAACGAAAAGTAAACATTATTTCATTATCCTACTGAGTAAACATATTTTGCCCTTATTTATCCACTAACGAAGACTTGTAGAGTACATGATGATCAGGATCTGCCTACCCTTCCGGAGCACTTAGATCACCCAAGTTTTTCTTTTTGGGCAATCTTTGAATTTCTATGTTGTTTTGTATACTGTTGTTTGTTTGTCTTTTTCAAGCGAACATAAATTATTTACAAAATAAACTCAACGTCTTTGTACGGGATCAGCTCGCCTCACAGTGCGCAGAAAAGCTTTGATTCTATTAAAGACAAAAGTAAACGAAAGTTCATCGGTTACTGTCTTCCTAGGCCTCTGCAGGTAACAAACAAACAAACCCAAATGTTTATGCTATTAAATTATTGAATATTATATCCAATACGTATTTTCTGTATCTTATCATTATAACAAAGCTGTAAACCAGAATTATAGAATTTATATTCATAAAACTAAATTTGAATTACAGAAAATACGTATTGAATATAATATTCAATAATCTAATAGCATTTACGTGCCGGGTATCGCGTATGAAGCAGGAGCACCTGAGAACATTCCCGGTCTTCAGTTGTGTTTATGTTGCTCAGGCTTTGGTTTTTATGTTGTATTTTGTTGTTCGTCTTTTAGTCTTTTGGTCGTTTTTTTTTTTTTTAATTTGATTCATGTCTTTATATTGTACACGTATCAAAATATAAACGCTTTGACAGGTGTTTTGTTTTTGCCTTTTTGTGTCAAGTTATTTTATGCATTGGTTTGTTGTTTTTAAAGCTATTTCTTGTCATTTTCTTAATTTATTTTTGTCTTGTTGTATTTTTATTCTAAATTATTTTCAACAACTTGCAATGATATTATGACTTTTATTTGTATTTAGATGCAATATTCATAAAAAAAAATAGTTATAATGAGTGTCAAAATTATTTCCTTTTTAAAGTGTTGCTGGAAATAGAAAAGATATCAAAAAGGAGGATTTTTACATAATAATAAAAAAAAAAAAAAAGAAATGAAAATGAAACTGGAAGAAGAAATTAAAAAAAAAAATTACCAAAACTCGACATGACAAAGCAGTGATGCAGCTTACAAACAACTAAAAAACTGGTAATGAATTCAGTCCTCGGTGTGTAAATTGGTGATAATGTTGCTGAAGTTGTTTTTGCTTAAGAATCAAATTGAGATTCAGTTTTTCCTTCATGTAGAAAATCGTTTGCCTGCTTCATAGATTTTTAAAAGGGCTTTCGATTCAGTGATATATAGTGGTATTAAATATAAACTATTACATACGGGATTAGGAGGGAAATTTAACAACTTTACAAAGAATATGTACAATGTTAGTTTATCTTGTTGAAAAGCTGGGAATTTGTAGTTAAATTAAGGGTACGACAATGTGATAACCTAAGTCCTAATCTTTTTAAAATTGATATAAACGACTTTCCATGATATATTGATAATAAGGCTGATGATCGGCATCTGGATAATACTAATATTAACTGTTTAATGTATGCAGATGATATTGTTTTGCTCTTTGTTTCATTATATGGTCTTCAATCTAAATTTAAAAAAAAGGTTGATAAGTTTTGTATTGGCGCTTAAATATAAACACCAATAAAACAAAACTTTTGGTATTCAACAAGCAGAAAAAACTCATGAAGGAAACCTTTTACTTTACAGCACGTTGAACTATAATGTGAACAGGACTATAAGTATTTAGGTCTTATTTTTTCTGCTTCATGGGTCTTCTTTCGTGAAAGGCAGGAATCCTACAAAAATAGTCTAAAATGTTATTATAAACTATGCAAAGATGTTTTTCGTTCACATCCAAAAATTAGTTCCAGTCTACATCTATTTGATCATAGGCAAGGAAAATTAAGAATATATTGTATAAAGAAAATTATTTAAATATATTGAATATCTTTGATCTGATAAAATCTATTACTAAATTCAAGATTTTCTTATCGACATAAAATTTAAACTCAGAGATACTCCAAACTTGAAGTTCATAAAAGAATTTGTACTAAATGCCTTTTAAATAAAGTGAAATTTGAATGTCATTTGCTTATGTAATCAGTATGTCCATATTAAGATATCTTGTAGTCAATTTTCTGTATAACCAATGTAATAGATTTTGTCTCAGTCCACATTGATCATATTGAAAACAATCCCTCCTTTGACGTTTAGATTAAATATTGACACCTTTGTTTATATTAATACAAAAACTATGTGTTCGCATGTTTGCAATAATTTGAATTGCGATGGGAATATGGTAGTTTTTTTTTTCTTCAATGAAGACGAATGTATCATTTTGATACTTATACGTGTCTCGGCCTCCTTCGTGCAATATTCTTTCTTCAGTTATCATCGTATCATGCTAAACACTTATTCAATTTTTCGTAAAATAATGCTTTAATGCGAAAGAAAACGTTACTTGACTTACGTTTTCTGTAATTTGTTTAAATTAAAATGACATCATGTATAAATGGTATACCAGCATAACTATTTTAATTTTATTAGTAATGGAGTTAAAAAGCTATCGGAAATGTTTGGTTTATTATAGTTAACACTGATATTGTTGTACAGCAGGTTGACCTTGATACACAATCAATTATGATGAGAGCATTTCAACATTTATGTCAAATCATGGTTTTGAATCCGATTGTGATGCTCCTTGGACAGTAAAATATCATAGTTCAAACATGCTACTGTGTTTTTGTTTCATTTGTCAAAACACTTATATCTAAGGACAATTGCATTATCAAAGCATGAAATTCCTTTACTGTTTTGTCCATTTGTTCTTTTGTGGTGATATCCTTTTGGCGTTGTGCGGTATTTATGCATCATGCCATTGTGTTATTGTTCTATATTATTTTTTTTGTATTCTCTTCTTTCATTGTTGCTCATGTGATTTGTCTTTAGAGTGTTTGTTTGCTTTTCCTTGTTGACATAGTTGTTTTTTTTTGTCATAGTGATTATGATTATAACACAATGTTGACTGCCGTACCCCAATTTTTAACATTTATACCTATTATGTATGTTACTTTTGCTCACACTTTGTTGTCAATATATATACAATGGAATTATATGGAACTGTCGTAGTGAGAAATTTAGCTAGCTATAAAACTATGTTTAATGTACCATTTTTTACGTAAAGAAATGCCTGTACCAGGTCAGGAATATGACAGCTGTTTTCAATTCGTTTGATATGTTTGAGCTCTTGATTTTGGCGTTTGATAAGGGACTTTCCGTTGTGAATTTTCTTTGGGATGTTGTGATTTGGTATTTTACTTTTGATATAAATTCAAATTCAAAATATATTAAGAAAGAATTGAAACACTAAAGTAACAGACATTCTACTTCACAGGTAGCAAGTTAAACATGTACCTACGCGTTAACCTTCCGATAGTATGATATTGTTTTATTATATTAGTAACAGCTTATAATAATAGAAAACATTGTGTTACTCTTTAAAACTGTGAGGCAGACACCTTATTAAAGACAAGATACAGATGTTCTTTCAGCGTGTTGGATATAAATTAAATTATTTGAACAATTAAAGTTCTTTGAATTTTATTCTCGGAACATCACCTATTTCATTAAATGGTATAATTGTAAAAATTCAAACTATACATGACAGTTATGTATTGCAAATCCACTATGACTATTTATCATTTGACTTGAATTGAATAACAAACATGACCGAAATATTTAGTCGTTACTATCAACGTTCGTGTCATCTAATTTCTAAATATCAAATAATGAAATACTGAGCGACTCTCAACATTCATAAATCAGCGACAAACAATGGAAATTTATTAATAGCAGAGCACAACAAATGAGATAATTGTCTATCTGTTAAAAGAAATTTTGTATTTTTAATAATTTGTTGTAAATATATAAAGATATTTACATCAACATAAAAATTGAATATCCACTAGCATATTGGATACCCTCGCACAATGATTCGTAGTCATATAACACACTGCATTCACCAGTTTCCTTGAACACTTCAAACACTGTACATGTTTTTAAGGCTAAACAATGCATTGCACAGCCTAGTACAGCCCCGTTTCTTATTTTCACAACTTTCCTGGTCTGCGTTGTCAACTTATAGTCTTTTGTAAGTTCAGTAAAGATGGTATTACGACTATTCAAAGGGAGATAACCTATTTCAATAGAAATAACATCCTTTCAGTATCGGAAGCTTTGCATGATATTATTTTGATAAATCTACATTAAGATTGTATACAATTTCTAATTAATTACTGCAATATCCTGACTGAATTTCTGCAACTCAAAATTACTTGACTGTTATCATGGTTGTAACTGTAATGTATTCCTGCTTTTAAATGTTAAAAATTTATTTTTTACAATTACTATATTTTCGAGCTTTCGGTCAGCTTTGTATTCAAATCTGCAGAAAAGCAATTGATATTTAAAAGAATTCATCTATACAGATAATTTCAGAATTTCCATACTACAGGGAGACTTGCAAATGACACAAAACATTAAGATAAAGTTTAAATGAAAAACTGACATTAGAGTGGTTAGATCATTTAAAATTTAACATTTTAAATATAAGATATAAAAACCACGACGTTTTTACACTTAAAGCCTTTGGTCTCCATGGTACATATCTGTATTGAAATAACCCTGACTAGCGAAAATTGATTAAAATAGAACATCTCTAAATTTGCTAGAAAATGTTTTTCTAAGGAATGCATGGAGAGCACTGTTTAAATCATACATTTGTTTCTTTATTAGAAATATTCAAACAGGAAGATGTTTAAGCCACGTGTAATGGTGTCTAAACATCTCCCACCCCTGTCAATAATTAGATGAATATATCTGAAGTAGTAGAGATTAGATGTGTTGTTTGGTGTTTACCATACCTGTTTCATATACTGACAAACGCCAATCTCCTCCACAAATTTGTGCTGAGTCACCTTCACAAAGCCTGTTACAATCATAGTTCTGTATATAAGTATTACTTACATCCTCTCGTCTATAACGGAAGACATTGTCGCCACATAAACAATAATGAGTTGCCTGCAAATAAAAACGTTGACGAAATTCTATAGTGTTTAATTGCTAAATATGTAGAGGTATTTGTTCATTAATTTACTTTTTATCACACTTACCTCCGTACCGGCATATTTGTAACCCTGTCTTTTACAGTAAAGTATACATCTATTATTTTCCATTTCAGGGGCAATTCCATTTACTCCATTGTAAAAGTGTGGCAGTAGCCTATCTGCAGTATCCACAAAACATCCAAGGTAATTAAACGAGCCTGTACAAATTTAAAGAAAATTAATAATTATAGCACCTTCTTTCATGTATCTTTTAAATAACATAATACTTTATTTAATCCATCTTGAAAAAATTATGAAGCATTTTATTTTCACAAAATTCAAAGTTACTGCGTTCAAATGTAAAGTTTCACACCAAGAAAATCGACTGAATTCTGAGACATCAAAATTTAGCAAAATGAATATACTGATGTTTTTGTCAATGTCATCAAAAACAAAAACAAATATTAAAAAAAAACCTTTTTTGTGAAGCTTCGAGATCTTTTATGCATTATGGAAAACCACCCTGTACATTGTAAACTCACTTAAATGTACACAGCTAGCAATTATCCTATAATCCTTAATTATTGGACGTTCGTACGAAAACAAAACTAATTTATCATTTTAACAAAGGTATTTATCATTATAAGCTTTTTCCTCCTACAACATACACATCAAAAGATGAAACACGTTTTTTAAATAATTTTTAATATATTGATAAGGCATATTCTCATATTTTTTTAAGCGATTGAAGTGTTCAAAAACATATGGTTCTCTTTACTAGAATAATACTGAAGCACATGTTTAATTATACAGGGCCGCCTTATATTTAATAAAAAGAATTACAAAGAAATAAGATAACATCTTTATTATACTGAAAAAAATATTACGACACAATGCATAAGCCTTCGACACAGTTTATCTCTTTCATAAAATAAAAAAATACAATTTGAAAATTCTTGCTATCCATATTTCAAAACGGAAATAAAGTCAAACCTGCTTTTACGGTCACCTCGTTTTAGCGGTCACCTGCCTCTAACGGTCACTTTCAGACCCTCCCAAGCGTTTTCTCTATATAGTTTAACTCATTTTAGTGGTCACCTGTCTAACGCAGTCAGCAGTCACCTAATTTTCGCCGGTTGAAACTAAAACTAAAACAATTTGCACCGATCTCAGCCACGTCTGTTGGCGGAATCGGATTTTTTTCGGAACCTCAGTTAAAGGTCACCTCTCTTGAGCGGTCACTTTTGATACTTCCCATAAGTGACTGCTTAATACAGGTTTGACTGTATTATCAACATAAAAAACAATATTAATTTTATTTTGTCTTACTCTTGGATTTGATTAAACAAAGTGGAATTCTTTACATTTATTGCAATCATAATAAGTGTGTTTGCTTTATATTTATAATCAATCGTTATTTTAATTATTTATTTCACGTAACTTGATAGTGTATTTATATCGTCCGTGTATAAATTTATACATCACACAGTTTCAATCTGAATAATGTTTAAATTTTTTCGTCCAAACATTTGTAGAAAAAACAAGCACTGATAGGTTTAACAGAACCACAACATTCAGTTCAGGCTCGAATACAACCAAAACGGACCAATATCATTTTGCATCGTTTTACATTTATTTTTATAGTACTGATGGTTAATGCATAGTGAGAAATATCTTACCAAGCACTTGTATTTGGCACTGAAAAAATATAAAAACATAGATAATAAAGGTCAGTTACATCTCAAAAAATCTTTATTGGATGATTCAAATAACATATAATTGTACAAACACAAATTTATCGACACATGTCGATTATTACTACGTCTGATTAATATGTTCGGTGTGTCCAACAGACAAAACAATAAACAATGTCAATTTTGTACGTTTGTGAAAACAAGGAGGAGATAGTAGGGGTAATCAAAAGCTATAATTCAAACAAACAAACAAATCTTGGCGAACAGCCAACCTATAGTACACAAAATAATGCACAGATATAAATTAATACTAACCAAATCAGCCCAAAACATATGGCCATGAAGGTAAGTACATGTTATACCTGCTCCACTAATTGCCTCTGTTTTTTCGTGACGAGATAAAATCCAGTTATCAGTTACAGACGATTGTGTAACAAACTAGCACAAAGAGGTCGAAATTGCAGCTTCGACAAGTCGAAAACTATACATATTTTATCAAGTTCTTGACAACGGTTATACTATATTCAATTAAAGATAAACGACAACGACGAGAGCAAAAGAAATAAAGAACAAATGCTGACAATTATAGGTCTATTTTTGTTGCATTGGATTTGAATCTTCTTTATAAATAACTCACATGTTTACACAGATTGAATACTAAAGTTATTACAGATTATTCTAGGATAAACATTGTGTACGCTAGACATAGTGATCTTACAAGAAAATGTTATATATAATACGAAACAAAACCTATTGACCAAAACATGGCTTTAGAATTGACGTGCCAAAGATAAATAATAAACTCTCGGAGTGCTATCAATAAACTCATCATAGATACCACGCTTAAAATTTTGTACGCAAGACGCGCGTTTCATCTTCAAAAATAAGTGACGCCAGAAACTATCTAGATTTCATTAAAAAAAATTACTCTGTAAGAAGATGTTAAAGTAAAACATGTAATATATATTTGAAAATCACTCCGTTTTTGAACATTATTTCAAGAAAAGCTAGCCTCTTAATTTAAATAATAAAGGAGCTAAGACAATCTGAGCTCGTGAGTTAATAAAGCCTTTCACTAAATATCTAATGCATAGAAAGCAAATTTGATCTATAACTTTATAGCATAATCAGATTCGTTTATCTCAGTTATGTTTGTTAATGATTACACAAAATAAACATGTTTAACATTATCAAATGTCGTCTGTCTGTCCAAAGTCAGGAGTCTGTAGTTCAGTTGTTGTCGTTAGTCGCTGTCTCTCATAATTGTGTTTTGTTTCTTGTATTTCACATAAAAGAAGTGGTTATAACACTTTCTGAAGAAAGGACAAAAATATCGTCCACCGTCGAAAATAAATTGGGAAGAGTGTCGTCACGTTGCTTAAGATGCTCTTTCTTCCAATTGTAAAAAATGGTGAAATTTGACAAAAAGTCTTTTGATTCCTATTAAGATAAATGTCTGAATATTGTTGATATTCGCATATCTCTTTTCAAAAATAATTTAAAAATAAATAAAAGAGTAAGTAATACTACCATTTGTTAGATTGAACACAAAATTCAAATACTCGCAAGCGTTTTGTGTTCGTACTGGCCGACAATGCTGTTTACACTGTAATTGTGGTGGTATGACGTTAATACTACACGGAAGTCCTTAAGAATAAAATTATACATTCAACTACATTCAAGGTCGTACGATCCAGAGAGTCATATGGTAAATAATCATGTCACTACCACCGCTCAGCTTAAAGCCTCCTCTGTACATATGAAGGTCCCCACTCTGTATTGGTTACCTAAACTAAACAAAAAAAAAACCCGTCAAATATCGTATCATCTCTGCCTCTAGTAAGTGTTCAATACTAATCTTTCAGTGGTATTAACGAGTTCCTTAACTACTATCAAAGAGCTTATCATTTATTTTTGTAATAAACATATGAAAATAGTGGAATTAACCATTTTTTAAGTTTCAATTTTTTTTTTTTATGCGATTGTAAATACACATCATATAAAGCCCTTTTCTCAAATGACAAGGTTAACTATACTAGATATACTTACTTGCGGTGTGATGAGATGATTAAAGCCGTAAATGTTCTCCCTGGCGACACTTACCGTTATCTTGATGATTTTTTTGTTTGTTAAATAATCAATAATTTTCAAAATATACTACTGAAATTTACCCAAAGGATCTTTTTTTTTTAAATAAATCAAATATTAACAGCAATAACTGTCCTTATCTAGGTTATGATATTTCAGTTTTACACTAGAAACTCTACACAAAAATTTACGACAAAAGGGATGATTTTTCTTTCCCTATTGTTAATTTTACTTTTTGGGACTGTCTTACGGTATATATATATATCCCAACTCGTTCGCTATTATCGTGTCTGTAGTGACGTTTTTGATTTCAATGAGCGTAATCTATGTATTAGCGGTAACTTATTAAGTCATGGATTTCGTTTCCACAAATTACCTAAAACCTTTACTTAATTCTCCCAAAGATACAAATATTTGGTTTGCAAGTTTGGCTGTACTTATTTCAAACGTAATAGGACATCCTAATTTTTACGGTGGAGTTTTTTACTGAGCCCAGAAATTTATATACGATCCAGGTGAACTTATCATTTTTTATTGAATCTGATGATTTAAGCCCTTTTCAACTGTTTTTTTATAGTTTATTCGTATGGTTTGCTGTAACACCACTGTCCCAGGTTAGGGGTGGGTTGGGCGCTTTCAAACATGTTTAACCCGCCGTATTCTTTATGTGCCTGTTCCAAGTCAGGAGCCTGTCGTTCAATGGTTGTCGTTGGTTCATGTCTTTCATATTTGTTTTTCGTAAATTGTTTTGTTATAAGTTATGCCGTTAGTTTTCTCAATTGGGCTGTTTCATATTTTTCGTGTCTGGGGCCTTTTATAGACTATACAGTATGGGGTTTTCTCATTGCTGAAGTCCGTACGGTTGCCTATAATGGCTTACATGTACTTCATTTTAACTTTGGTGGAAAGCTGTCTCCTTGTCAATCAAACCACATCTCCTTATTTCTATACTTATTTGTGCTCACTGGCAGCCATACTACATCTTCTTACTTTTATATTAATTGTGTTGATTGCTATATTATTTATGAATTTCAAACATATTTTCACTATTAGCATATTAGATGTTTATCAAAAAAATGTCTCATAGGCAATCATACTACATCTCCTTATGTTAATAATGGCACGTTAGTTAGTGAGAAATCAAGTGACAAAATATCACCGTCCCTGCAAACACTGGAAACTTGGTCTTTTCAATGTTTGTTCCGTTTTAGTAAGGACACTATTAATTAAAAATTGACAGGAAAACGTGTTGGTAAATAGTAACAATAGAAATAAACTGAAATTTCCATAAATTATTATCATTTCTCTCCAAAATATCAATATAACGACAACCACTGAACTGTATACGTATGCAGCTAAGTCAGAGAAGTTTATGCAAAACTACTAAAAAAATCAATTGATATGTAACAAAGATTTCTTAAATTATGTTACTATACAAATTCGAATGGACCTTATCCCTATGTTAACATTGTTTGCGAATGCATCGGAAAGAATGCAAATACATGTACATAAATCAAGAAGAACTATTCTTTAAATTGTAACAAATGGTAAAAATATTTTAACGGATAACTTTCTTTGAAAAAAAATATATTTCTCTTTGTTTTTCTAAAATGCACTAACACATATTTTATATCCTTTTATTCACAAAAAGACCATATTTCTATATTGATATTTTACGTGACTGGCGTCAACGTACTCGAACACTTAGATGTATTAAACAGATATATTTTTGGAAATTGCAACATTCGAAGGACTATGTGGATCACTACGAACTTGGTGACTTGAATGAGTTTTAGATTTGTATGTACATGATTTTTTCCATTTTTTTCTGAATATGCAGCAATGATTTAAACTTGTTTAATTTAATTTTCAAAAGCTTCTAATGCAACTATCTACAAAAAAAAAAAAAAAACTATCAAATAACTTTGAATCAGTATCGTCACTGGAATTGTTTTACTGTTGCTTTTGTTGACTTTTTCAAGAGAAGAGTGACCTTTTTTATTGTCTTGCGTCATCGGTTTTGCCACTGTGTTTATGGTATGTATGCTGTTCGTACATGAACACACAGTGTGCATATTATTTTCTGAATGGTGGGAAATTGGGAAAGCAGATTTTATTAAAACCATTTATTAATACTATATACATTAAAAAAAAAACTTATTCTGGATGGAAAAATACTACATAGGCAATGTCGCAAATAGCAGCAAATTTCGAATCCAAAAGTATTTACATTAATCAATTTATATATTTACTAATGGCAGTAACTAACACGAAGAAGATGTTTTTGCCCTAAAAATTCTTGATGTAAAATATTAATATACTTGTAACACAGTACATTGTGTATTGTTATGAACAGAAAAATCGACTTTTAATTGTAGCCAACAAAAGACACAAATCAATAATAAAATTTAACAAGATTTATTATACACAAGTTTACAAGAAGTATTACATAAAAAGAAATGTCAACTTAACTGTCAAAATATATGTCCAATCTTTTATCTTTTCTTTATCCGGAAATCTTCTCGGAATCCACAGAATATTATATCCAATTGGTCACAATCTAGTATGATGTAGTTTGTAAATAAAAGTGTCAATCCAACTGCTGAGAATGTTGATGTCTAAATCTATCTATGTCTATCGGGTCTGAATACTTATATATATACTCAAACGGAAACTTCTAGACAACGCTAGAAATTTAAATTACGCATCTTTTGTTATTATCATTCTGGAAACGTTATGTAAGTGAAATAGAAAGTTCTAATCATTCCATGAGTATCAATGATTGTTCCAGTGATTTCTAAACTGCATAGTTGTAACACAATGTGTATAATTTTGTACACAATTTAAACACATATAATAGGCCACACAAAACAAATAAGGCCAATTAAATAAATATAATAGTTACAATATCATAACACCTCCCCCCTTAAAAAAAGTTTGAGTGTAACAAAAACTTTTCATGAATAATATGTACAAAAATACATAGTATATACACAGTGTTTTAATAAGTTCTAGATAAAGCATCTGCTATAACATTATCTTTACCTTTAATATGTTTTACAATAACATCATATTCCTGTAACAATAAACTCCACCTAGTCAATCTCTGGTTCTTGTTTCTCATTTTATGTATGAAGGTGAGAGGATTATGATCAGTATAAACAAGAATAGGATGCACAGTGAGATTTAAATATACATCAAAATGTTGAAGTGCAGACAACAGTGCAAACCACTCTTTTTCAATAGTCGAATAATTTTTCTGATGTTTATCTAATTTCTTAGAAAAATATGATATAGGTTTCTCAACATTATCATCTGTCTCTTGATATAAAACAGCTCCAACTCCTACATCGCTTGCATCAACGGCAAGTTTAAATTGTTTTTCAAAGTCTGGAGTGATCAGAACTGGACTATTAATTAAACGTGATTTGCTATTTTCAAAAGCGTTTTGACAATTTTCACTCTAGATGAAATTAGAATCTTTCCGTAAAAGATGAGTCAATGGTTGAACAACAGTAGCAAAATTTGAACAGAATTTCCTGTAAAATTCAATCATGCCTAAATGTCTCATAAGTTGTTTTTTATTTGTAGGAGGAGGAAATTTGGTAATTGCATCCACTTTAGCCGTAATAGGTTTCACTTGACCTTGGCCAACTGTATGCCCTGAATAATAAACAGTGACCTGGCAAAATTCACTTTTACCAAGATTTACAGTCAAATTTGATTGTGACAATCTATCAAAAGTATCATATAAATGTGTTAAATGTTCTTCCCAGCTATCACTACATACAATAAGATCATCAATATAAGCATAACAACAGTCTAAATCTTTTATAACATTATTGATCATTCTTTGAAATGTAGCTGGAGCACTTTTCATGCCAAACGGCATTACAGTATATTGAAATAAGCCGTCTGGTGTGACAAAAGCTGATATTTCTCGAGCTCTCTGTGTCAATGGGACGTGCCAGTAACTTTTCAATAAATCAAATTTGCTCACAAATTTTGCTTGCCCAATATTATCAATGCAATCGTCTATGCTTGGAATCGGATAGGAATCAGACTTTGAAACAGATTTTACTTTTCTGAAATCAGTTACGAAACGAAAGGTTTTATCTGGTTTGGGCACAAGCAGACAAGGAGAGCTCCATTCACTGTTACTCGGCTCAACAATATCATTGTCAAGCATATATTTAATTTCTTGTCTCATAAATTCAAGTTTGAGTGGATTGAGCCGGTAAGGATGTTGCTTAATTGGAGAAGCATCACCAACATCGACATCATGACAAACAGCAGTGGTTTTGTTTGGTACATCTGGAAAAAGATTTTTAAAAGAAAATACCAAAGCTTTTAATTTTCTCTTCGATCAAAAGACAGATGTGCAAATTTTGAATCTAAATTTGACAAAATTTCTGAATTTTGCAATTTACCTGTCTCTTCCATAGTTTTAGAACTAAAAGGTGGTTCAATTACATCTGGTTTGTCATGATTGTTCTCCAATTTAACCATGGCTAAAGTGGCAACTGGTTTACTCTCACCTTCATTAGTACGCTCAAAATATGGTTTTAACATATTAATGTGACACACTCTATTTTGTTTACGCTGACCTGGTGTTTTTTCAATATAATTCAAATCATTGATTTTACTCTCTATGGTATAAGGACCACACTATTTAGCTTGTAATGGATGTCCAGGGACTGGCAAAAATACAAGTACCTTATCACCTGGCTCAAAAACTCTGTCCCTGGCATCTTTATCATACCATATTTTCATCCTATTCTGAACAGTTTTTAAATTGTTCTGAGCAATTTGACAAGCAGTATACAATTTTTCTTTAAATCTAGATACACAGTCTAGAAGATTCAAGTCAGTGTGTTCAGTAAGCCACTTTTCCTTTATCAATTTTAAAGGTCCCCTTACAGTATGACCAAATACCAACTCAAAGGGACTAAAACCAAGGGATTCTTGAACAGCCTCTCGGACCGCAAAAAGTAAAAAGTGAACACCATCATCCCAATCCCTGTCAAATTGAAGACAAAAAGTTCTGATCATGTTCTTCAATGTTTGATGAAAACGTTCTAAGGCACCTTGAGATTCTGGATGATAAGCACTTGACCTATACTGAGCAATCCCCAACTGGTACACGACTTGCTGAAATAAACCTGACATGAAATTTGAATCCTGGTCGAACTGTATAGACTTTGGAAGTCCTACAGGCGTGAAAAATTTGATCACAGCTTTGACAATAGTAGGTGTCTCAATATTCCTTAACGGAATAGCCTCAGGAAAGCGAGTGGAGGTACACATGATTGTCAATAAATACGCATTTCCGGTCTTGGTCTTCGGTAAAGGTCCAACGCAATCAATGAGTACTCGGCTGAAAGGTTCTTCAAAGGCTGGAATAGGCAGAAGTGGTGCTGGTGGTATTTTCTGGTTAGGCTTACCAACAACCTGGCATATATGTCATGATTTACAGTATTCTGCGACATCACTTCTTAGTCTTGGCCAGTAGAAATGCTGTAAGATCTTAAGACAAGTTTTCCTTATACCTAAGTGTCCAGCCAAGGGGGTGTCATGGGCAAGACCAATAATGTCTTGCCTATAGACTTTAGGCACCACCATTTGGTATACCACTCTCCATTCCTCATCTGGGGTAGCATCAGGGGGCCTCCACTTCCTCATTAAAATGCCGTCTTGATGGTAATAGCCTTCGGCCACTTTGTCTGTTTCCTCCTGTGATTGAGCCCTTCTGCTGAGCTGAACAACCTCAGGGTCTTTTTTTTGCTCTTTGACAAATTTCCTTCGGTCTAATGAATGGCTGTTTACGTCTGGCCATGGCATAATTACATTCTTGCTAATACTAGGTGGTCTTATTACGGCCTTCTCTGAGCTACAGGGACCTTCAATGTCGGCTAGAAAGGTGTCAGAAAGGTCCATGTAATCAAACTGGTCTTCTTGCAAATCCTCATTTTGTTGTTTTCTAGCCATCGCCCTAGTAACGACACAAGCTGGATACAGTTCAGCATCATCTTCAGGTTATTTAACATCCACCACTGGTTCACTGGTAACAATTGGTTCAGCAACCACTTTGTTCCTAGCTAGATCATTTCCTAGCAATAATAAAACACCCAAAACAGGGAGATTAGGACGAACACCCACAATAACTGGTCCAGTAATCAAATCTGACTTCAGATAAATACGATGGAGGGGAACATCTATACAACCTAACTCCACACCTTGTAACAAACGGAGGCACCAACAGAAGTCTCCTCGGACAAAGGCAACACACCTTCTAACAATAAAGACTGAGAAGCTCCAGTGTCCCGTAAAATCTTAATAGGCTGAAGAGTAGTATTATCAACAATAGAAACAAACCCATCAGACATAAAAGGTTTATAATCCTCCATGTAATCACAAAAACTGGACTTAAAAGCCTGACTCGCAGGACATTCCAACGTATTGGTAACATTGTCGTACAAGCACTGGTCTTGGGCTTATTATCTCTTTCATTCTTCTTCTGGAGTCTAAAACAATCAGCCATCAGGTGACCATTCTTCTTACAATAAGCACAAGTCAGTGACTTCTCAAAAGTATCAAATTTTGGACTAGACATATTATAACTAGACTGACTCTTATTCTATGCAACAGGCTTACTATCAGTACGCTCAGTGCTTTGATTCTTATAATTTCCACTCGAAGTATTAAAATTTTGACCTTTGAAACTTCTCTTATGTGAAAGGGTATAATTATCGGAAATAACAGCTGCATCTTGTAATGTCTCAACAGTTTTGTCATCTAAATGTGTTTTAAGTCTGAATGAACACACTGCTTGAACTCTCTAATAACATCAATTGTCTTAAATTATCAAAATTTTATCTATTTTCTTTGACGTAAGCCATTTATCAAATAGATCTTCTTTTTCCCTAGCAAATTCAACATAGGTTCGTGAATCAAACTTTTTATAAGACCTAAATGTCTGTCTATATGCTTCTGGCACTAGCTCATAAGCTTTCAAAACCTCTTTTTTAACCTTGTCATAATCAGAACTATTTTCTGATGAAAGTGCTGAGTAAATTTCAGCGGCCTTGCCCTCAAAAACACTTTGCAGCATTGTAGTCCAAAAAGGCTTAGGCCATTTCAAATTTTGAGCAATTTTCTCAAACTGTGGAAAAAATTTGTCAACTGTTTTTTCACAAAATTTTGGAACCAAACGTATATTTTTTGCTGCATCAAAATTAAAATGTTCTGATTTGGATTGGAATTTAGTGTTGCTTTCTTCTTTTGCCATGTCAATTTTCATTTTCTCAATCTCTACCTGTTCCCTCATTTCAAGTTCTGCCTGTTTTAACTTCAATTCATCTTGTTTTAATTTAAATTCATCTTCTTTTTCTTTTTTTCTCCATTTCTAACCTTTCTTCTTTTTCTTTTTTCTCTATCTCTAACCTTTCCTTTATTTCAAGTTCTGCCTGTCTTTCTTCTTTTTCTTTTTCCAATTGTTTTAATTTAAATTCGTTTTCCAATTGTTTTAATTTAAATTCATCTTCCTTTTCTAATTGTTTTAATTTAAGTTCGTGTTCTAATTCCAGCTGTTTTAATTTGAAAGCATCAACATTTTCTACCTTGAGTTCAAGAGCCTCTTCACCAAAAATTTCTGAGTCAACTAATTTATCTATTACCAAATTTTTTATAATTTGTTTTCTAATAGATACTCTAAAGTCTAATTTCAGATGTTTAGCAAGCAACACTAATTCCTCTGTCTTTAAATTATCAAACCCTTCCAGGTCTGGCGTTTTCAAAAATTTACCGGCATCAAATGCCATATTGTAGAATTTTGTTGGCTAGTTCTAATAAAAATACTGAAAAAATTTTTAATAAGATATTAACGTTCTCCCGGACTTGAGCCCCCAATTTCTGTTATGAATAGAAAAATCGACTTTTAATTGTAGCCAACAAAAGACACAAATCAATAATAAAATTTAACAAGATTTATTATACACAAGTTTACAAGAAGTATTACATTAAAAGAAATGTCAACTTAACTGTCAAAATATATGTCCAATCTTTTATCTTTTCTTTATCCGGAAATCTTCTCGGAATCCACAGAATATTATATCCAATTGGTCACAATCTAGTATGATGTAGTTTGTAAATAAAAGTGTCAATCCAACTACTGAGAATGATGATGTCTTTCGATGTCTAAGTCTATCTATGTCTATCGGGTCTGAATACTTATATATATACTCAAACGAAAACTTCTAGACAACGCTAGAAATTTAAATTACGCATCTTTTGTTATTATCATTCTGGAAACGTTATGTAAGTGAAATAGAAAGTTCTAATCCTTTCATGAGTATCAATGGTTGTTACAGTGATTTCTAAACTGCATAGTTGTAACACAATGTGTATTATTTTGTACACAATGTAAACACATATAATAGGCCACACAAAACAAATAAGGCCAATTAAATAAATATAATAGTTACAATATCATAACAGTATGGACAATGCAAGAACGTAATTGTAAAAACTTTAGATAGCTATTTATTCACAGTTTTAATACAAAATGATTTGATTGTGAATAATAAAGTCTTAACAATAATGTCAACACATTCTCGCATTTTTAGAATGTAACATAAAAAGCGAAATTTAATTAAGCGCTTTTTTTTAAATGTTGATACAAAATTGCAACATATAAAACTAAAGTGCTGAAAAACACGAACCCCTTAAAAACTGGGGGTGATCTCAGGTGCTTCGAAGCAGTACTGCTCCACATGTGGCACCCGTGTCAAGATATCTACGTGTTTCATTAACAACACACAGCTTTACTTCCAGCAAAAATTACCAATGCCAATAACTATCCATTAGTGTCCAGTTGACTAGAATGTTAACAACTATTGGTCACGGTGCTTCAACAATGAGCATACTCTATCCAAATAGTCGGCTGAAATATGCTCTGCATGACCATATATAAATCAATCGAAAAGAAAAAATCAGCGGCCTGATTGAGGGTAAAAACTATAAGATAAAACAATTGTCGCAGAAGCTAACGACAACTACCTCTAAATTACAGGATACCGACTTTCAACAGGCACATACAGAAAGTTTCGGAGTTAATAATATCCAAGATTGGAGATGGATTTCGCGATATTTTGGAATGTACATATTTTTTAGAAGAAAGGGAAGAATTATAGATAGAAAATACCTTACCACATAAACACCCTAAAGTTTAAAGCAGTTATGAATTTTTCAAAATCATCAAAACTATAAAAATTGTACAAGATCACCCCTAGTTTTTTGGTGGGGTTCAAGTTGCTCAGTCTTTAGTTTTCTATGTTGTGTTTTGTGTACTTCTGTTTGTCTGTTGATCTCTATGTTTTAGCCATGGCGTTGTCATTTTATTTTCGACTTATGAATTAGAATGTCCCTCTGGTATCTTTCGCCTCTTTTTTTCATTAGAATAATAAATAAAAAAAAAAAAAATGGATCCTCTCTGATAAACAGTAAGACTTAAAACCTATGCATTCATTTCTTCTCTAAGAAGACTCAATCTGCTGCTACCTCATCACATGTATCATATGTCTTATAATATTATTGTGTATGTCTCAGTGTTTCTGTATATCATTGTATCAACAAAGTTTTGTTTTCAGAATAATATATATATATAAGAACGACCAATCCTTCCGTTACCTGTGTAAAAGCATACAAAAAAATTAACTGTAAAAATCAGTTCGAAAAGGCTTGACTAAACAGATCTGCAAAAATCACAATCATCTACAAAAACGACAACAAGACAAAAACCACACATTACAAATGTACTAGCAGTTACTAAAAGCTAACTAATTATATATAACAAATAAACCATGTTTTCCTAACCTAAAATATAAAGTACAACTCTAATGGATTTAAGCGTCATAAACAGTCTGCCAAAAGCATGAGGATCTTTAAATGCTAAAATTAAAGTATCGACAATAGTAAATTAAGGACTATGAGTGTTATATAACTAGAAGTTAGGAAGACCTGTCAAGATTGTGTGCATAGCACAAAAACAATTTGTTTAAAACATATGTTACGGGTATATTATGACAAGTAAATCTCCGTTACCATTCGAATTTACTCCATCCGTCTGTCTTTTATGGGAAAATTTTGACAAGTTTTGCGCAACTTCATGATTTTATTTATGAAGAACCCTGCTTCTTAGAAAGTATTTTGAAAGAATTGAGTATGATTACTAATCATTTGTTATGCTCTGCTTTAGGTTGCTGAATTTGTTTCCAGGCAGCGAAAGTATCATGTTCAAATAAAATCATTAAAATAACAATATATGGTTTTAAATGAACTTATTTTTTTTCAAACTGGAACAATAGGGACATTTATGTTGGTGATTTTATGGGGCATTTACTTGTTTTTATTACTTTTTTTGTAAGCAATCGCAAAATCAAAACAAGTATGTATTGCATTAATATCCAAAGGAAAATTGATCAAGAGATCAATAACACTTATCATATATAATATATAAGAAGAATTATAATTCTCAGTTAATTTTATCATCAAGGACAATGTCTATTGATATTTTTTTTTGCCGGCGAAATCGTTTGACAAGGATTCTTAATAACAATTTTAGGTCATTTTCTTTATACGACCTTTTCATGCGCCTTTGTAAAATGGTTGATTGCATAGGAATATTTTCTATATTTATGATAATGGTTATACTTAATTTCTTATTCCCATAATTGTGTCCTTTCATTCTTTTAACTTACTCCCTACGATGTGAACTTGTCATGAACAACACAACGGTGCCACTATTTTTTTAGTCTGTTTTCGGAGGTTTTCTCCGGTCTTGGTTTGTTATCGTGTTTTCGGAGGTTTTCTCCGGTCTTGGTATGTTACCGTGTTTCCGGAGCTTTTCTCCGTTCTTGGTTTGTTACCTGTCATTTTTTTCTTATAAATTTTGTTACACGTGATATCGATTTTTTTATCTCATATGGACAATTTAGAAGCCACAATTTGATAATATACCATTCAAAAAATGTTTGGCTACGCAACTTCTGACATATAAACAGAAACTCACCTGTCCTTCGCATAAGAGTAAAACACTACATTGGTAGGGGAACCTTTTTACCTCACTAAATTTTCATCATCTTTTTTTTTGTAGTTTTTAACTTCAATACACTCAACATCCTCGTTAACACGCTGTTAATCTCAGATCATTGTGAACATTTACTATAAAGATAATAGCCCTGAAAGTGTGACCCCATTTATATCCATGGAAGTTTTGCAAAACGTTTTCTTGAATAATATATTTTCGACAACATCTATAAATATGTTTTACCAAAGTGCCATGAATATAAATTGCATTTTCTTGGTATTTAACGCATAAACATCTTTCATTCCAAGAATCCATAAATATGTGATTCAACAAATAATTTTATAACATCTTTATGAACTATAACCAGGATTTTTTTTTATTGTACATATGACAGTACAGAACAATTCCAAAAAGTAAGTACAAGGTCAGCTTGATCTCTCAATGTTGATTAAGGATTGTTGGGTACATAAATTGGGAAGAAGGATAACCATTACCCCCAAAAAAAAAAAAAAAAAAAAAAAAAAACATTTAAAATGAAGGACTCTGATTGTTTGCAATGTATACGGTATATTTTGTTTCTATTTGCTGTTGATTTAGTCCATCGTTTGATTGTGTCGTGTTTTATGGATCCCCCTCTTTTTTATTGAACCTTGGAGAGATGTATTTTTGTTAATACTTTTTTATGTCCTAGTTTCGGTTTTATCAGCTCTGCAATTAATCTACTAAGCTTTAGATTTTTATATATTTTGTCTCGAGTATCACATGTATCTAACAACTGGGTAGATTCCACTGCTGTTGGAGGTTTCATCCCCGATCTCGAGCACCAGCCTAGTAGTCAGCCCTTCTACGTTGACATAAAGTATAATTGATATGGTCATTTTTTTTTAAATTGTTTACAAAACTTTGAATACATCGAAATACTAAGGACTTTTTACCTCAGGAATATATATCCTTAGCTGTATTTTGTTAAACTTTTCGGAATTATGAGTCCTCAATAATCTTTGTACTTTATTTGGCCTTTTAACTTTTCAATTTTGATTCAAGTGTCACTGATGAGTCTTTTGTAGACGAAATGCGCGTCTGGTGTACATAATTTTAATCTTGGTATCTATGATGAGTTTATAACCAAAGAGACATTTAATGTCGAAATGCGCATATGGTGCAGTAAAATTGGTACCGTTTATGTTATTAAGTAAGGAATAGTCCAAATAGCTATCAATTCCTAAAAAAAAAAATGTTTTACGGCGTTGTTTATACAGATACAACGGTTATCAAAAGATAAGTTTTATGGTATTACTTCTCCTCTAAATAATACAGTCAATTTACTAAATCGTTTACCTTTGAGGAAATCCCAAAATCCACAAGCAGAAAACAAATCAAAATTAACTGTCTTAACATTGCCTCAATATAGCGAAGCGAGTCTTTTGCAGTCATCAAGCGTCTTTTCGTATAACACTAAAAAGCATCCGAGAAAAACGATTATTTTAAATATTCATGCCTTATAACCTAGAAGCTGATACCTGATTGAAATTATCGACTTTTTAAATATTAACATTGGATTTAAATCAACAACACTTTTGTCACAGTCCATTGCATTGATTTCAATCTGCTAATATTTCTATATTCGGTCATGGTTAATAAACGTGTTTGTTTTTTGTCGGTTTTCTTTTGACCATTATCTTTTCATTTATCCGGGAATTGCCTTTTGCCCGATTATTTACTCTTATGACTTATTCATATCCTGGAAATTTCAATTTTATCAAAGTATTTAAAGGCAGGTCTATTATTTGAGATCGTAAATCATATGATGAATTATTATCATTTTTTAATTACCATTAATTTGTCAATTACATTCAACACATTTGTTGTCGAAAAATTAAAGCATATATTAGTTAGTTTTCTCGTTTGAATTGTTTTACATTGTCATTTCGGGGCCTTTTATAGCTGACTATGCGGTATGGGCTTTGCTCATTGTTGAAGGCCATACGGTGACCTATAGTTGTTTATTTCTGTGTCATTTTGGTCTCTTGTGGACAGTTGTCTCATTGGCAATCATACCACATCTTCTTTTATATATTGTAATTCATCTTATAACTAATATTTTTTTTTCAAATCCATTCAAACTTTGTTCCTCTGATGAACAATGTCAACACACACAAAAATGAAAAGGAAAGTTACGTACTAATTATATCTGGTCCTTTTTTAATTGATAACAAGCTTGTACAGACATATTTTGATGATAATAGTGCATGTGAAATACCGACATCTTCTAAAATGTATATTTATCTAGGGTCAAAATAACTAGAATGCAAATGAAAAGAGATAAAAAAAAAAAAAAAAAAAAAGAAACACGCGTTGGGTTGATTTTTAGTCCTGACATCTATGATAAATTTATAACTGTCGACTACACCTTTTTGTTGTCGTCTTTATTAGACTAATTTGTATATTTGTTTGCATTTTTTTAATCAGTTCTGTTGTATGACTATGATGTATGTTTACACAGTTTTGGCTGCTGGGTCCCAATTATTGTCACCGTAACCTATTATGTCGAATTGGGTTGCTTACCCAATTTTGTCAATATAGCGGAGCTATAAACAACTGTCATTCTTCGGAAAATACCTGTACCTAGTCAGGAATAGGGCAGTTGTGTCTCATTTGTTCCGTTGATTGATAGCGCAGGATTTTCAGTTTTTCTAGACTTCCCCTTTTTGAATTTGGCTTTGAGTTTTGTATTTTTTGTAATACTCTTTTACTAACATAAATCGCTTTACCGATAATCCAACCTACCCGGAAGTGAAAGAATTTAATATTTAGTATACACAGTATTGAAAGAGCAGGAACCAGTATGGAAATTATATGCAACCACGAAATGTGTGATATTAGAGCATTTGAAGTTATCAATTTAATCATTGATAAATATAATTATAAATATAAGATTTTGTTTTTCCGAAGGTATAGAGATGATGCGTTTTAAAGATCATTCATCAAGAGAACACGCTGAGAAGTTCGTTAATATAGCAAATCATCATCACCCTATTTCAAAGCTTACTTTTGAAATCTCTAACAAAGAAATGAAAACCGATATTCTTGATATAAAGATCTATACTTGTAATACAATTCATCTTTCCATTACCCAACAGTCTTTTCTGTACTGATAAATTGGGAAACTATTCGCCACCATCGACATAACAGTGACACACAAAATTTTAAAAGATACAATGTGTAAATACAATATTCTTATGCAAAGGGATAAAACGAGCATGAGGTATATCGTAACTGTGAAAATGCTCTCAATATTGAACTATCGGAGTAACTCCGCTTTAAACAAGAACCTGACAATCAAATACCACTCGTTTTTGTAACAAAATATCACTTTTCTAGTATTGCTGTCTTATACAAATCAATTTAAGCATTTTCTGTCGATACGATACGTTCCGCTCAGAGGTGTATATGAACACTCTTTTATTTAGGTATGGTTTTATTTTTGTCGGGAAAATTGCACTGGCTTTATGTAATATTTCCTATAAACATAAAGATGCACAAACACTTTATTTGTAGAATTACACAGTACAATCTAAATAAATCCTTTGAAATCTATTGAATTAAGTTTGACTTAAACATGTTAAAAGTAAAACGAGTTGAGGAAAGAAAAAGAAAAAAAAAACATGTACAAGTATCTTCAAGGAAGTCGTATGGTTATGTTCCGGACCATATGAGTATTTGGACCATACGCATATGGTCATGACCATACGCGTTTACCCATATGGTCCGACCGTGCGCGTTACATCTCTCAGTATCATAATGTACTGAGAAAACGTTGCAGAACAGCTTATTTGTCAGACATTTATGATTATAAATATTCACCATGCAGTCACATCAATGTGTTTTTTTTATTATATATATATGTTTTAAATATGCAATAACATTAACGGTACCAATTTTTTCCTGCACCAGATGCGCATTTCGACAATACATGTCTCTTCAGTGATGTTCGTGGCCAAAATATTTGAAATCCAAAGCTTATATAAAAGGTGAAGAGCTATAATCCAAAAGGTCCAAAAAGTATAGCCAAATCCGTGAAAGGAATCAGAGCTTTGCATGAGGGAGATGCATTCCTTAATTTATAATAATTTCTAACATTTTGTAACAGCAAATTTTAATACCACAAAAAATCCGTATTTTCATGCCAGTACCGAAGTACTGGCTACTGGGCTGGTGATACCCTCGGGGACTAACAGTCCACCAGCAGAGGCATCGACCCAGTGGTAGTAATAACATTAACGGTACCAATTTTCCTGCACCAGATGCGCATTTCGACAATACATGTCTCTTCAGTGATGCTCGTGGCCAAAATATTTGAAATCCAAAGCTTATATAAAAGGTGAAGAGCTATAATCCAAAAGGTCCAAAAAGTATAGCCAAATCCGTGAAAGGAATCAGAGCTTTGCATGAGGGAGATGCATTACTTAATTCATAATAATTTCTAACATTTTGTAACAGCAAATTTTAATAACAACAGTCCTGCAGGTGATCTCCTATATCGGATTGCTAAGTATTATACAGAGCTAAATTTACAAATTATATATTTAGGACTTTAACCCTAAAATGATGGATTTTCAAATTTGTGAAAATAAATTTTTGTCCTTCCCACGTAAGAATTGGTTACAATACTCGTGTGACATTATCATCTTAACCTCCCTCTCTTTCGTTTTGTCTAGCGATTTAGACCACTCGGTCATATAGGCTATCTAAGATATAGCTTTTATATGTCGAATGGTCCCTTTCCTCGTGGGATTTATTTAGGATTGTTACAGAGTACATGATTATTGCATACAGATAGAAAACTTGCAGATCATCTATTTTTGGCAGATGTTTACACGGTAATGGATGAGTAATTCTTTCCATAAAGTCGCATCATTATGTTTTGATTTTTATCTCTAAATATATGACTATTTTACATCTGATTATTCATCGAATAACTGAGTGATATACATGACTACTCATTTATTTATAAGAATATTTAAAGTTGATATTTTGTTTTCCTCTCTTGTATTGTATAGAGAAATTTGTTATATTGTCAGAATAAATAAGTTTATATTCTTTTATTTTTTGTATGGAAAATAAATTTGATAAAACGAAGTGAAATCCGAATTTTGGAAATAATAATAATCATTTCAGAAAAAAGATTTTCAAACTATACATCGTTACTCTTAGATATAACCAAGTTCAACTTTGAAAGACCAAACATGTTGATGTGATACGTTCCCCATGTCAACATGGTCAATAAGCGCTATTACAACATTCCGGTCCCCTTTAACTGAATTACAAGTATAAATAAAATGAGAGAAGTTTTATAAAACATGTGTCCTTGAATGTTACAGATGAATAAAACGGGAGATGTGGGTTATATGTCAATGAGACAGCAACCAAACGACTTAAATAAACAAAAGAAAGATAGACAGTCCCAATTATTTTCCGGTATGTCATAAAGAAAGTCGTAAGAATATTCAAAGTTGATATTTAGCTTTCTCTCTCTGGTATTTTACAGAGAAATTTGTAATTTGTTAGCATGTATCAGTTAATATTTACTTTTTGTATGGAGATTTGATAAAACGAAGTGAGAATCCATATTTCGGAAATGCATATATCACCATTTAAGAAAAACTGATTTTCAAACCATACATTGTAATTGCAATATACACAATGCAAATATTGTAAATAAAAATGTATCAAAACATCATATACCAATAGTATAAAAACTAGTAATAATTTTGCAGTTGTGGTGTCCACTTTTCTCAGTGCAAAAGACTTCTCAATAAACGGAACAGTAAGCTGCATAATATCAGATCTTAATACAAGTATTATAATGTCTCTCATGATTTTAAATGTCATTGCAATCTATCTTTTTTTATGATTCCATCAACCCGGGATGAATATTATTTATGTCTTTTTCAAGCTGTTTTTGTTAAGATTTTTTTAATTTCATATGTTAAAAAAAGGGTTTCATCTCCAACCTCATAATATTCCAATGTTTACAAATTCTATTTTCTTTTTGAATTCTTTTATATCTACCCCTCTGGTATCAACGTTTCGTATGTATTTTAGACTAGACGCCACGGCTATTCAGGGGACGACTATTTGTTTCATCTTGTATGAGTATATAGTAGCCGGGAGGTAGGGTGGAGGTTCTTTTTTGTGCCATGGATTTCTAATTTCGTTGAACAAATGTTTCTGAATGAATGTGAAAAGGTTTTGTTTTTTAAATATTCATCGTTGGTTTCTCATTGAATTATTTCAACTATCTGCTTCCCTTTTTTTCATGTTCTCTCTACAATCACTCTATATTTTCTGAAGTCAGAAGTTGAAAAAATATTCGTATCCTTTAAAAGAAATGTGGTTTCATTTACTGTTTAGTCCATTTTTGGTAATATTCTTTTGGCGTGGCTCGGTACTTATGCATCCCGTCATTGTGTTGTTGTGCTGTGGTAATTTGTTATATTCTTGTCTTTCATTTTTGCCTCTGTGCTTTGTCTATATGCCATTTTGTTTTTCTTTGTTGATATATTTGTTTGTTTTTATAATGATTAAGATTATAACACAATGTTAAATGCTGTACCCGTAGTTTTGACATTTTTACCTATTATGTCTGTTTGTTTTGTTCGCACATCGTTGTCAATATAATGGAATTTTATGCGACTGGCATACAAGTGAGAGGTTTAGCTAGCTATAAAACCAGGTGTAATCCACCAATTTCTACATAAGGAAATGCCTGTACCAAGTCAGGAATATGACAGTTGTTTTCCATTCGTTTGATGTGTTTGAGCTGTTGATTTTGCCATTTGTTAAGAATCTTTCCGTTTTGAATTTTCCTTGGAGTTCGATATTTTTGTTATTTTACTTTTTATACTGCTAGAGGTTTATTGGGAAATCATGTATCAGTAAGAAATTACGAGTTCAAAGAAAAATCACATAAATGGTAAAAAGTATTAACAAAAATACCGGACTCCAAGGTAAATTAAAAAAGAGGGAAGTCCATAAAAACTAATAAAATCCAACGTTAGAATTTATCAACCAATGGAATGAATGGAAAACAACTGTCATATTCCTGACTTGGTACAGACATTTTCCAAAAAAATGATGGTTAAACCTGGTGTTATAGCTAGCTAAATCTCTCGCTGGAATGTCAGTTGTTTATAGTTCCGTTATATTGACAAAATTGGGTGAGCAACACAAACAGACATCATAGGTTAATGTGAATTGGGATCCAGCAGCCAAAAACTGTGTAAACATACATCACAGACATACAGCACAATTGACGTAAAAATTCAAACAAACATACAAATATATCTAACAAAGCCAACACAAAAGTTACTGTAGTTGATAGTAAATCTGGAAGTTAATCCTTTTCTTTAAATATATACAATGTAGTAAGAATATAAGAATATCTGCATGGGACTTTAATGTAGAATCACAACTAGGACCGATGTTGATCTAAGGTACGTTTATGATATAGAATTAAGCAATTTTATATGTCAACTTTACGTCAAATCATAAACAGCTTTTGATTTTGCCATTTGATAAGTGACTTTCCGATTTGAATTTTCCTTGGAATTCGGTATTTTTGTTATTTTACTTTTTTGCAATACATTTATAAGTAATTAAACGTATTTTTTTTATTACGAAATGCCTTCAAAGGAGCTCGAGGAAAACAATAATTCCCCCCCCTCCACCCCAACCCCGCCCTTCACACACACATACATATATATACACGTCTAAACATGTAGCAACTTTATGACAGACATTCTTTATCAGATAACACGTGGTTATACAGGCTTAACCCCATAATATATATATAATTCGTCTCAAATTTACCCCAATAATCTTAGATCTTCAAATGTGCGTTATCAAATTTTCTTCTTCCCTCAGCGGGATTCGAACCTTTGCTTCTGTGACATCGTGGCAACAATGTCTGTCATAAAGTTGTCACATGTTTAGACGTGCATAATAAAATTAAAATTCATTTGCCTTTTTGATGACTTTTAATAATCTAATTAGTAGAACTAATACACCCTTCAGGTATATCTCATTAAATTTGTTAGGATATTTATTTAGAGTTGATGAGGCACATTAATTATTATTGTAGAACTATACAGAATTTTTCACAAATGTTTACTGTTATTGACAGAAAACTCAT
>JAASAO010000281.1:0-32076 GCA_017311375.1 Mytilus coruscus | reverse complement strand
CAATATGTTCATTGAGACCACACAAATCATTACAATTTATTGCTCAGGTACATGTACTCGCTTTTTAAAACTTTCACCAAATATAAATATAAAAGTTGCGCATTTTGAACATGTATACCACTTCAGATGGCCTATTAAATATCACAAGAAAAGAATTGAACTATGTAATACTAGTAGTGGTTGAAATTATCGGTATGAGAAATTCACAAAGGTCGACAATGAGCAGCGGGCATTTTTTTTACATGCAATGTATCAAAAATAAGTCGCAGTGATGAAACCAAATAAGGTTTACACCAACACACTTTAAAGAATATCATAATAGATTGTACCTGCTTGCGGTGAAAAAATTAATCTTTAATTGATTTTTTCATTTTCTAGTTAAGATAATTTTTAACACTACCAACTATCCAAAATTACAGAAAATGCAAAACAGGTACACACATATCATATTTGTTTGAAACCAAATTCAAATAAGCGACATAATTTATATATAAAATACTATTTCAAATATATAAAAATAAGCAAGATACATGTATAAAATGAACTAAAAACCGAAAATGCACTTAACAAGTTTTTATAAAAAATGCAATTAGACCAACAGTCCAACAAATAAAAAGATCATAAACTTAAATAATAAAAAAACATAATATATATACAGTACCAGACTTTTCTATAACATTCACCCTCTTTTCCAAACACGAAAGAAAAATAGAATACCACTGGCACAAGGAATAATGACATATCAGATATAAACATTTTGATGTTTTCTCACATATATTAAACACGGAAATTATTTGAAAAAGACCTTTGGTGTGTCATTTACACACAAACAATTACCGGACATCCTGTATTGATGCTTAATTGGTGATTGTTACAGGTTTCTTATTAATAGGCAAGATAGCACAAATTTCTAGAGATATGTTGAAGGGAGGTATAATGTCTTATTTTAATAAAGTAAACAGAGCTTGGGTATGAAGGACACATTAAAAAGATATTCATGAATAAAACAGAGTACTATGACACCACACATATTGTTATTGGGTTGTTGGTTATTGAAGAAAACAAGTGCACGTTTACTAATTTTTTTAACTAGACTTAAGCTAGCAGTTACTCCCTAGCAGCCTTTTAAATGAATTTTCTAGTCATGGATGAAACGATCACCGCTCTGTTTATTAAAGACCTTCGATAGATTATATCGTCATATATTCTATCCATTTAAAGACATGTAGCTTAACCATGGGTGTAATTCGGTATATCGAGAAAAATGATCGTGAAAGAATAACTAACGGTGGTCAAGAATTGCGATCGGATCGTGAATGTAAATAAATGTAATTCTACATCAAAATTTGTGAAAAATCTGCTGTAATTTCAAAAGGTGGAACAAATCAGAAAAAAGAAATATGTCTGTCAAAATGACCCAACTTCCTAAATGATACTGTGCACTACGTGAAAGAAAAAATGCATTACTTTTTCAAGAAAACATAAAAGACGACACACAATCAAATGAGAATCTTTAAGAAAAAAATCAAGTTGTGTATCTATAATGGTCACATTCCAATATATCATATGTTTGAAACTTAATCTTCAGTGTGTCAGATAGTCCAGTAAAATAAAAGTGTGTTATTACTTGAAAAAGTATAATATTGTTAATTTTTAATCAAAATTAATCGAGAAAGATCAGGCAACGCATTATTTAGATTGTGAAAGACAAGGCGTGACCAAACTTTATGAGAAGAAAACAACATTTCTTTTACCAATTGATATACTTGCAATTAGGTGAAGCGTTTTGGGTGATGCACAGAATGATGTATTATTAGTTACATAGTGTATTAGTGACCTAATACGATATATACAGGGTCAGTAAATTCTATATGGGGTGAGAGCGACGCTCGAACCCCATATGGAATTTACTGACCCCGTATATATTGTATTAGGTCAATAACACACTATGTAACGAATTTATCTTACCGACTATCTTTATGTGTTGCATTTAGACTAGAGTTGTCTCATTTGCAATCGTACTACATCTTCTTATTTTAATACTAAAGTGTTCAAGTGTTCAATTTTAAGAACCCAATTCCATTGGTCTGCACACAAAAAAATAATGTCAACAATAACAGTTTATTATCAACAACCTTGATATAACAATATTAAACAGAACTTTCAATACATTTAAACAATCAAATAGTGCCAAAGTCGTAACTCCACTACTAACCGTGTATTGAAATAAGCCCCGCCTCCCTACTAACCTAATATGGAATATACATGGTCTCCACGTGGACGCTTTTAACCAATCATATTCCTAGAAATGTATAGGAGGTAAGATAAATTTACATACAGACCATTATTTAGACCCGTTTAAGAGACAAGGCCAACTGGGCATCCAAGATAATAAGACCTCAAGGAGCGTAAATTGTCGAAAAGCAAATATCTTTGTATTTATAATGCTAAATGCATCCACGAATGAGTAAAACGAGTTGGGATCTGGTGGACTTCCCCTGGAAATGTCGTTTTGTTTTCGTAAGGATTTAGATAAAAAGAAGCAATATCAATTAATTTTAAATACAGGTACATGTATATTGAAGATGTTAGATCCATTGACAATACAAACTTTTCTGATTGTTCTAAACTGAAGATTACAGACATCACATAAACAGCTTCCTTATCCTCATTGTTGGACGTTTACTCCAAATTTGACTACAGCGTTCATCTCAATACCAGAGTCTATGACAGACGAGATGATTTCAATTTTGAAATTATAAATTTTCCTCACCTCAGCAGCAATTTTCCAACTTCGTCCGCGTATGGAGTATACATTTCTCAACTCGTACGATATTCAGGAGCTGCTACTCAGAAATTTCAAAGAGTCATCATTGTTATTACAGAATGATTTTCATTTATAGATTCTAAGTGCTGAATTTGTGTAAAATTTTATTTTCTTTATAGTTTTATCTTCATTTGTCTTTGTACTATTATGCTCCATTTGGTCGTATGACTCTTGACGTGGTTCGGTATATGTGCATATGGTTTCAGTTGTTGTTTTTTTAGGGGGCTTTTGGCGTTCCTTATTCGGGTATATTCAGAGATGAGTTTTTTATAGTGTTGTCATTTTGTATACCCTGGCTTGTATTAATATTTTACTTTTTTGTATTTTATCGAGAAAGTTTATATATTATTATGCTTTACTAGACTGACTGTATTATCAACTACAAAATCATTTTTTGTTGGCGTCTTTGTTTGATTTATTAATTGTATGTGTGTTTGAACGTTTTATTCAGTTGTGTTGTATGTCTTTGATGTATATTTACACAGTTTTGGCTGCTGGACCCCAGTTATGAACACGTTAACCAATTACGTCTTTTTGGGTTGCTCGCCCAATTTGGCAATATTACGAATTATTAAACAACTGTCATATAACAAGGAGTTTTAACTAGCTAAAAAAACTAGGTGTAACCCATCGTTTCTTTAGGAAAATGACTGTGCCCAGTCAGAAATATGACAGTTGTTTTCCTGCGTTTTTTTAACAATGTTTTTTTTCCAATTTTTACAAACATCAACAAGGGTCTTCGTTTTATAGACATAACTGTGCATAAAATCAATGGAAATCAGATGAGACAATTTAATGTTTTCATACGACATAAAACTTTTGCAGGACTGACAGACAGACTTATATTGTTATGTGACAACTAGTCGGTGTGGTATTATCAAATGATCAGATCCACTGGCATTGAACCATCATAGCCCTTTTCACAAACAAAGCTGAAGCGGAATAAGTCATGAAAATTCAATCTTTTAATATACCAATTACAAATAAATATTATCATGTGTTTAAAGAATGATTTGATCGTTTTCGTGGTTTTTTCTTAAAACAAATAAGCGGCAACAGATCTTTCACGATCATCAAATAGCGGTACCCGATCTTTCACGATCCAAAATATATTTTTTTAGAAATACTCCCATTTTTGCAAAGTTTCTGCTGAACCTAAAATAAAATTTCTTTAAAACCATTTTAAACAGTAACATGGAACAATATTCTTAAGAGAAAAGTAGTTTATGCATTCAAAATATGAAAAACAAATCATGTTTGTTTACATTTTTATTTCTTTGAAATTTCGATGTACAATCTGTCTTTTGCAGTTTTGAAAAAAGGTGTACTTTTAATCCTTTATTTTTCAAGCAGCCGTTTTAACGTCAAGGACATGCAACCTAACCATTATCAAAAATAAGTTTAGTCACCTTTTGTCAGAGGATAACGTTACTGTAGTGCATATGAAGTTACAGATACATTTAAAGAGAAAGGCAAACTATAGGTTCTAAATGTGAAACTGACTCTATAAAACCCATTGAATCATACATAAACTCAGTTAAAATAACATTCTGACAATTTCATTCCAAAGCTAGTTGACTGTTTTATTATATTTGTTACAAAATCCCTTCAGAGAAGGGCAAACATCCAATATTTTGTTGCGGTAAACCTAAAGACATAATATTTCATCAAAGAAGGCGCGAACTGTAAATATGTGAAGACAAAAATAAAACACTCAATATTTGGGATAAAATAAAATCTATATTAATAACAAATATAAACACTTTCGATCTTTTAACTGTTTTAATCGAAAGAAAGAAAACTTAATTTAAAGTATAACTAGTATAATAGAAAACGCACAAAGCAAACGTACTTTACAAACAAAACCTGTTAATTGAAGTTATCACGTTAAACGATGGCTTTGTTTTGGAAAAAAAACCATTATATCATTATATAATTAGATACTTTTTAAATTATTTTAATATTTTTGGCTACATACATAAAACTTCTTGATCAAATTTTGGGTAGACTATAGGGTTTATGTGCACACTCCGCTAAACTCAATTGTTCGGAAGCTGCTTCTACTACTGTTTAAAAAAATTGACCATATTTTCTTCAAGTCAACAAAAACAGCTATTTATAAAAAAATTGAATTCATACACCTTCTTCAGTTTTTAAAGAGATGTTTTCTGTTTATTTAGGCGTCGTATTATTTTAAGAATCCCCAACAAACCTAACAATCGCTTTAATTTCGGACGGAAAATTAAGATTTGTAACAATCCAAGCTATCTATTCAATCGTAATTTCAAGTTCAATTCAGTTACACGTGTCTTTATGTTTTACTTTCTTTGTACTTTATCGAGAAAGTGTATACTATATACTGTATGTCCTATCAACTACAAGAACTTTTTAGTTGGCGTCTTTGTTAGATTATTTGTATAGTTGTTGGAAATATTTAGTCAGTTGTGTTGTATGCCTGTGATGTACATGTATGCACAGTATGTTTACAGAGTTTTGACTGTTGGATCCAAATTATTGTCATATTAACCTACAATGTCTGTTTTGGGTTGCTCACCACAATTTGTCAACTTAACGGAACTGTAAAAACTGACATTTCCGACCGGCATTCAAACCCTTGCCGAAGTGGGGCATCCGTTTGGCTGTGCGGGATGTACAAGTACGCAGTCACGTTCGGTCAGAATGTGACGTAAAATCCTATGTCTCGTGTAGAGAGTGCCACGCCCTCTTCACGTTAAGAACCCTTGCAACAACTCTTTGAGGGGTCCGAATGTGGCCTGTTGCAAGGCAAAATTTCTATCCCTATCCACTTTACCCTCATTTTCCAGTGTCAGTCTAGATTTTTTCCGACGTTCATTCCGGACGGCCTGTTGTATTTATTGATATTTTGTTCTCGTCCTGAACATGCATGGAATATTTGCCACTGGACGTTAAGTAACCAATAATTTATCAATCTATTAAACAATTGTCATACGCGTGGGAAGTTTAGCTAGCTATAAAACCAGGTTTAACAACCAATTCCTTCGAAAAATGCCTGTGTCAAGTCAGGATTATGACAGTTTATTTCCATTTGTTCCGTTAGTTGATAAATATGATAAAGTCTAACATTTGATTTTTTCCCCTTTCTGAATTTACCTTTTAGTTCTTTATGTTTGTAATATATTTTTTTCTAGTAACAATTACAAAGAAACTGAACCTTGTAAAAGACAACCAACCAAGTAAAACAATTCCAAAAGGTCCATTGTTTTTACTCGCTTCCAATTCCTGCTACTAATCCATATCCCTGATAAAAGGCTGTGAAATCCCTATTTCTCCCTTTCAAATAATCTGAATTATAACGAAGGGTAATTATAGTTTTAATCAATCTACAAATAATAATCATGCTCATAATTTAAAAAACTTTTTAATTGTAACAAAATGAGACAAAAATTAAAAGTAGCAACAATGTTTAGAAGAAGATATTCATATTTGCACATCTCCCCATTTATGTATAACATGTTATTAAATTTAATAACTTTTTGGTCTAATAAAAGTACAAGTAGTCCATAATTAAAAATGGTGCATGAACTAAAATAGTGCAAATAAACTCATCATAGGTACCAGGTTTAAAATTCTGTATTCCAGTCGCGTGTTTCGTCTACAAAAGACTCACCATTGACTCTCGAATCAAACAAGTCAAAAGGCCAAATAAAGTACAAATTATACGAGCATTGCAACAGATGCATCGGAAAAAAATAAACATACCTCATTAAGGTAATGGTATCATGGTCTTAATTTTTTATGATCATTCTAGTTATAACATTAGTTTATTAGACTCACACGACCATCAGCTGTTTTTTCCAATAACCTATTGCTATCAGGTACGTATAGAAACATTAAATATCAACGCAAAACAATCCGTTAACTTTATATACTCATCATGTTTTTCTCGGTAAAAAAGTGAATCTAAAAGCATCGACAAGAAGTTAGCCTATGTTTGCTCTATAATCAGGGTGCCATTAAAAAAAATTCGCGATAAATTAAAAACAATGACCAGCAGCGTGAATGTTGCTAAATAAAAATGGTTAACAATTGGGAAGCTGAAATAACTTTTGCTGTTGTAAAGTTTTGTTCTCAACCGACACTCATGGTCAATTTCTAGATGTCAGGCAAGATATGAGGCAGACATAACTGAATCTGTTGTATCCTTTACTTGAAGTTCGATGGGATAGATGCGTTCAAAATAGTCACCTAACTTATTTTAAAGTTAGGACATAACCTATTTGTGGAATGTGAAGTTAAAGGATAATTCCAGATTCTTTTCATTCTTACTACGAAACTACTGTATGAAGTCAGCCTCATATGAATAGGAACAAGTCGACAAGAAGAGGAGCACAGTTCGTTTCGATGGGAATGTCGAATGTTTGTCGAAAAACACGTCCTCCAAAGGTAACGAATATGTTGTCAATAAAAAAAATCTAGCAACTTGATAATGTCCGTTTCTGAGAATTAATTGTTTGAATCAAAGTATTTTTACAAGGTACGATGTACCCTCCATAAGACGAGATACTTTTATTTACGTTGGTCATTCTTTAATTTAAACAAGCCACGACCAATTCTTTCAATGTGTCTTTAAGTTTAGAATGGGAAATACCTGTGTAAAGGGTAGAAAAGTACTATTGCAAGAGGAAAGAAACTTAGATTGTCTGTACTCTAACAGATCTTTGATTTTTTTTTGCAATCTACATCTGATTCACACTGCCCATAGAGTAGGTAATTTTACAACAACTTTGAAGCCCGGCTTTGATTGCTGATAAAATTAATGTTAATAATTTTGAAAGAGGTTAACTCGTAAGACCCAGCAATATAACAGTTACTGACAGCTAGTTTAAAGCCAATAACAACTAATAAAAAAAATCATGTACTAGTATCTAAGACTAAAATATCAATAAGTACACATCAACATTCAATGGATTTCATGTCAAGACGCCATTTACAGAAAAACATGACCTTTTGTGCAATGTCAAAATATAGGTATCGACAGATTGTAGTACCGTGAAGAACAGTTCGCCTCTCTCTTTCGTTACTCTTTAAGTGCAAGAGACATTCCGGTTTCAAAGTCCCACACAATATTTTAACTGCAACATAATATAATACAAATTTATTGAACATTGGCTGCCTGATGTCCTGAAATTCATAAACGGATCTGTAATCAATTGTCACTGCTCCTCCTTCTCAATAATATCTTGTCTTGCTTGTTGGCGAACATTTCTAATGATTTCATCACACATTTTTTAAATTTTGTCAGTTCTTCTTGTTGTCTGCATCTAAAGTCTTGTAAGCCCTTTCTATTCCTTTCAATTTTTTCTTTATCCGTTTCCAAATTTTCTAATAATGCTTCCCTCTCTGCAAATTCCCTTTCAAACATTTCTTCTTTTTCATTTACTAGCTTGTCCATGTCTTCCTTAAGTTTGTTTCGAATTTCGTCTTCTCTCATCTGCATGCTTCTTTCTGCAGCCTTAAATAAATCGTCAGTATAGTATTCCATTTCCTTCTCAAGCCTGAATTTGCCTATTAAACTGATGAGGCCATGAACCTGAGAAAATCTTTGTTCCATCGGTAATTTATTATTAAATATTACCCGACGCTTGTCACAACGATCCATAAAGACTTTTAATTCCTGTGGCGCTTTTGTTAGGAAATCTTCAAGATCAATATTTCCAAGTTCATCACCATGTGTAAACACAATGATTACATGTGCCTCCATCTCACTTTTTCCAAAATATTTTAAAAATGTTTCAATAGTATTTTTATCTTCTTCTGTAAACCTGTCTAATCGCATAACAAATAATATAGCATGCAATCCTGGAGCTCCAATGCCGATGCATTTTTTTATTTCCCTTTCAGTTTTATCGGCTGCTGAATTCGTGTCAAAAACCCCTGGAGTATCTATCAAAAGAAGTTTTTGGCCGTACACATCAACCCGTTGATGCTGTGTCTCTGTAGTAACGCTAGCCATACTGATACAAGATTTGAATGTGTCCTTTCCTACGATCATGTTGCAGGTTGCACTTTTTCCAGCTCCTGTTTTTCCAATTACAACCACCCTCAATTCTTCTTCTTAAAACATAATGAAATTGAAAAAAGAAAATTAAAAATAACTTTTCGGCTACTTTGTCAATCCAAGGGATAATCCCAACGGTTTTAGAAAGATACTACATTTGTAAACAAATTGACGTAAAATATTTTCTTTGCTGCAGATCTTAACAAACTCTTATTCGAAATGAAAAAGGATTGTCTTTCCTGAAATTGCATTTATCATATATTTTACATGTTGTACCAAATATTTTCCAATTTTAAGTATTAAATGGGATATCAAAACTAACAAGAATGTCGAAAACTTTGAGAAATATGCATGTTATTTTCATTACCTAGAAATTCCTTGCTTTTTTGTCTGGCTATCTTCACCTCAAATTTCTCCAATACAACTTGTGCGAATCTGTGTGTACTTGGAGCTGAAAACGAAATAAAATATACAATAATTAGTGCGCACAACAAATGAAATAAACAACCGAAACCGGGTAAGTAGCATTGAAAACTTGTCAAACTACAATTGAAAATGAACTCTTCAAAGATTGGTCATATGGAACCTGACTGCAAACTATGTTTAATGAGTAGAATGTCTACCCTCATTTGAAATTGTTATATTTACCAAAATAACTTTTTTCAATAAAATAAATTAAGGAATTGAAATCTCGGACAAATTTTAAATCATAATCCCTAGCCACTTTCATATTTATAAGGAAATGCCACGTTTTCCCCAAATTCCTTAAAGCTAATCAACAATATTTTTAGGTGTTATTACATTTAGGAGATGGCTGCTTTTGTTATGCGAGGCAGTTCGTCTAATTGCGGAATCAATTTTGGAACAGTATTTTTATTCACACTAAACGGTACTTATTTCCAATTTATGAAATGTGCATAGAGAAATTATTGTATCTTTAGTGATGCTCAAGGCCAACAAAAAAAAAAAAAACAAGCGTTGAAGAGCTGATTTAATCGAAAAGCAGCAAAAGTTACAGAACCCGGGCATGGAATCATGAGGAAGAAATTTGAAAATCAAAAAAGAGATAACATAACATATAAATAACAAACAAAAACAAACAGTAGGACAATTCCTGATAAACAAATTAAAATTATTTTTTTTTCCAATTTCAAAGTAGCTCCATGTTGTTATGCTGATCTTTTTTTGCAATTTACACTTCTAGCCTAGCTCCTATAGTTTTTTTGAAAAAAATGCAAGGAAATTCCAAAAAAGTAAAAAATCAACTTTTCAGGGACAATAACTTCAAAATAGGTGGACAGATTTTCATAAATTTTTAGGAAAGATACAACTCGTTGAGCTGACCATTTTTTTGTTTCAATCCATTTAAATATTAAGCAAAACGATGGCATCGCTAACTTGGCCCTGTGGACCAGGTGAGCTGAAAAGTTATCCATCGCACGTGTAATCAGTTTCAATGTTTTAAATTTATTTTCTCTTTTTGAATTGTACTATTTGATATGTATCATTTTACAATTATCTTTGCCCTATGCATTGAATGTAACAGTTAATAAAACGCAAAATCATCAAGATCCTTAGATGTGATACGGAATTTCATTCTTTATTCTGGAGACACACACAAGTATGAAGTGGGTCAAATGTCAAATAAGCAGAAAAAGACATATGTACCCTTATGTACTCAAGAACATTTCTATCAATGAGAGAATTTATGTATTAATTTGCAAAGAAAATTAATTATTTGTTATATTCTTCACAAAATATTTAAACCAGAAATATAAAATGTTGATGAACTTCCTGTTTTGATCCATTGCCATCACAATGGTTTTGTACATCCTTGTTGACTACTTGAAAGAAAAACTGAGCATGTAATCGCTATTTTGAATGATAACTGCCTACAGAAAACAATTCATCAAAATAAAAGGATACAAAAATCAAAACAACACTTTATAAATAGCATGCTTCCGAAGCGCTTTTCTGGATTTAACTTCATCAGAAACGCTCAAAGACGAATATTTGAAAGCCAAGGATGTATAAGCCGAAACCGAAGCCGTAAAACTTATGCAATGAATATATCAATTAGAATGATAGAATTAACATTTTACTCACATTCTGATACATTTCCGTCTGTTGTACATCCAACATATACAGGTGACATGCTTGTTGGCATGAATGCTTGGTTTTCATCTAATAATAATATAACAGATCATAATTCACTTAACATTTAATATATACAGAATCTTTAATGCAAACATCACCAAATTTATGTATTTCAAAACAGTTCCTTATGAGCAAACATAATATATATTATTGTTGATTTGAATTGCGTTATATATAAACTCATATACACGAAGATCGCACGGGAAGCGTAGTGATAATGATGAATGGAGACACATCTGTATTTTTAATAGTCGTTTTAATATCTCCCAAAACAAATGAAGGCAACATTATATTGATATCATTCAACTTTACAGTGTTAATGTATCCATTGTAATTATATTTTGTAATAAAATAGCAGGGCCACTTTTCACAGGAACAAACCATGCAAAACATAATTTGTTGGCAATATTCAATAAAGAGCTGCACCATGAGCGCATGATACGACCGTCGCTTTTTCAAAGAATAAAATTCCATAACTTCTCACTGTCATATCAGAATTTATATAAAACTAAAGGGAGGGAGGTTATTTCAATAGATCTCAACAAGTCACCAAAAGTTTCATTGAGTTATTGTCCGAAAACAGGAAAATCCGCCCTTTTTTATGAATAAAATCCCATAACTCGGAAACATAAAATATAAAATTTATAAAAATCGAATGGGAGCTTACGTCAGTAGATATTAACAATTCACCAAAGTTTCATGCAAATTGGTAAAAGCGTTTTTGAGTTATTGTCCGACAAGTTGACGACGGACGGACAACGGTATACCATAATACGTACCTCAAGATGGAACTCGAAATTCAATTTTGTTCGACTCCTGACTGAATGATACAGGGTTGCAAAAAATGTTAATTACAAGCTTATCGTTGAGGTTTAACAAATGCAGAAAATAAAATTCATATTGAACAAATTGTTCAAAATATATGCAATGTATTTACGAAGGAGCCATTAAAAAATTGCCATTTCTTTTTTTTTTTTTCAACTGCATTTTACAGCCTATTACATTTTGGATCAATTTGTTTTAATGTTCATTTTAATATTTATTTTTATAAGATTATACAATAGTCAGTACTCGTCCTGTCAAGTTTTCATTTTCTATCTTGTTTGTAACGAGTTATATTAATAATCTATAATGAATGTTATTACATTGGTGTTTTAAAAATCCTGTATTACGTTCGAGTACAGGTGCATTGGGGTCGAGGTAAGGTTATTGGCCCGAGGCGAGACCAAATACGACTTAACGAGGACATAATACTTGATCAATGTGAAAACACCAAATTTCATTAACCTTTATTAACCAATAACTTAAAATAACAACCATAAGTTGACTGAGAACAAAACGACTGTTGTAAGATTAATACGAGATCAATGCTTTGACACTATCTTACGACATTAAGGCACGTGCAAGAACTCCCTTGTCATGTATATATTCAATGATTCGAAAGTCCCATCTACTTTTAGTTAGGTATAACAAAAGTCTTGGAAGCGGTGTATTTCCAAAATTGTCAATCTAAACAGCTATTTCCCTTAAGTCATACTTGCATTTAATAAATACAGTATACTATCATAACATATGAAAAATGACAACAGCTTCAACATCAAACTTACTGAAATCTCACATTTCGCGTATTGCACATTTCTATTTTCTGACACCTTTTTGAACTAATAACAGGAAGTATTAGACCAGTTTGAATTCTGTATTAGACCTGGTTTTTTTTAGCATAAGACCATTATGAATGACCAGTTTTCAGACACATGAAATAGTAAAAAATTTACAATTTATATGTATTTTAACTCATTGGTTAATAATTAACAGTACTACATACCATTATGATCTCCTATCTCATTTGTGTTGTCATCTAAAATATATAAACAAATAAACTTTGATTTTCAAACAGAAAGGTACAAATATACACACAGATTACAACAGAAACAACGTCATGATGATTTAAAGAACATCACTGCGACAATTTCATATTTGTTTGAATATTATTTCTCGAACAAATTGTCATGTTTCATGATAGATATACAATATCATATTTCTTACTTGTAAGTGGAAATTTTATTTTAGTAAACGGCCTGTAATCAAGACATGATATTTACAGATTGAAGTTTCGAAGCGACCGTGCTTTCCTAAAAAATTGTTGAAGTTATGCTCCATTGACAAAATTGATAGTAATTCGAGATAAAATTTGTATTACTCTTTTTAATATACAGAGGATCTACGATAACTCATCTGTTTGATCAATTGTTATTCAAATACAAACTAATATCATTCTTATGATGTTACTCTTGTTGTCTTTAAAGCTTAACCAAAAACAAGCCGCCCATGTGAGGTATATGTTAAGGATTATGAAACCATACAACACACTTATACCAAAACATCTTAAGACCAACATACAGTTATCTTTAATTGACCAGTATATAGTCTGGCATACCCTACTACATGTAAAGCTCTAATTTTCGTGCAGACTAAACAACAAAATTAATGGTACCAATTAAACTGTACCAGATGCGCTTTTTGAAAATTAATGTCTACTCAGTGATGGTTGAGGAGACAATATTCGAAAATGCAAACCTAATATTAACGTTAAGAGGAGATCAAAAACAAAAATGACTTGTAAATAAGCGGTAGAAAATAATCTGTAAATAATTTTCAGACAGACTCTAGTAAAACAGTTATTTTAGATTTATAATAATCAATATACAAACCTTCTACAGATAATACAATAGGTGAACTTGTATATGTTCCGATGATATTTCTTGCACAGCACGTGTAATTACCCTCATCAGTATTTTTAATGCTGGTTATAGTTAAAGAAGGACAGTCTATGGTTCCTCCCTTAAACCTGTCTTCACCGTTTTCATTTTTGTTGATGAAATTACTTCGTCATTGAACCACCAGGTCAAATCGATCACCTGAATCTTACTGTCCAGTTTACAGTTTAAACGGACAGTTTCGCCTATATTAGCGATCAACGATTCGTCTTCTATAAGCACTTTTGGTCGTTCTGAATTATGAACAAAATGTAAAGCAGTTAAATTAAAATGATTCAAAATCATTTCAACGAAAATCAATATTTTGCTATAAAATCTTCCTTATTTTATCTATTCTCTGTTCACGCATTATTTACCCTCCACTCTAAATTGTGTACGGTAAATTACATGACATTGTTTACCTTTCGTTCACCCTAAAATTAATCTGCTGTTATCTGCAAAACGTTATACAATTATTGTACAAGTTGGGCAAACTATTTTTGTAGGTGCGTACCTTAAATATGCTAAGTCTTCTGCGATCCCTATAATCCCTCTTGTCGTATTTTTAAAAGTGTTTGCTAGAAATGATGAGTGTTTGTGGACGTTTCTTCTTACCTGTTCATTGCGCCTATCCAATCGCTGGCGTACGACAGGACACACAATCTAAATATTTTCCCCGATATAGTTTAAAAATACAGCATTGACAATCGCAAGTTTCTGCGATGATATTTTACGCTCGTTTCAAATTATTGTAGATACATGTATGATGTATCATTTGCGTAATATTTACGATACGTTGAGACAAAGACAATATAAACTGTTGCCCTGAACGTACTGAAAAGAAGGTGAAAAGAGTGTAACTTTAATTTAGCATTTTGGTCAATTAGTAAAACACAATAGTTATATATGTAGTCCATAACAGTAGTTATTTATGAAAGTGTGGAGGAAGAACATGTCTTTCGCCTTTCGCTAGCAATTCAACAAATGTGTGTGTAAATAAATAGAAAGTGGGTGATATTGAGCAACAAATTCATAAGCACTGGAATTGAATTATTCAACTGTCAGCGAATTAATCGAAACAGTCAACAATCTCACCATGAAGTGGCTGACATCTAAAAATATCTAAAGAGCGGCTGAGTGTTTGTAATTTTCGATTGTACAAAACATGTGCATAACTCTTACACAAACTTGAGCTATATGATATAATTACCACCAATAAATAGCTTTACTGCTGCACTATCCTCGCCTAACCAGTTTGATACGGTACAGGTATATGTTCCAGTGTCATCTTCAACTGGCTTATCAAACGTATATATAAGAGATCCATCTGACCTATCAGACATTATTAGTTCAGTGCCATTCTGCTCTTTTCGCAATATTTTCTCCACGGGTAAGGTACTTTTGAGGTAAAATTCCAATCGTGTCATCTGATAGGGTGGTGCATAGATCTCATGACTATCAACGGTAACTTTTGGTTTTTCTAAGATGAAATATAAATGCATATTCAGTGCAAAATTCTACCAATATTTTTGAATGATGGGAATGTAATCATGTTTGGGGATTCCATGCATTTTTGGCAAATTTTGTTGGTAAATGTATTTTTGTTACTTGGACAGGTACAATGATAACCCAAGAGATTTAATTTGCCCCACAACAGCCACAGTTATCTTATTGAAAAAGTATTTTTCCATTGATGCAAACGATACATGTGCATAACTTCAGTTGTAGAATAACTGGTTATTATAAATATATGATGATGATGATGATGATGATGATGATGATGATGATGATGATGATGATGATGACATGTATTATTTTCAAGGTAAACGTACGAAACTGCGAAACGTTATTAATTAGTAAATATTCTGATTCAATTATACGTTGTCAACCAAACTCTCACATAAGAAAAGTTACATGTAACACCTATTAGTCATCAGTAACTGCAACTAATCCTTCATCTGTATTTTGAGTTTTTGTCTTTTTCACTTCTTGTTATTTGTTATTTTCTTTTGTTTCGTGTCGATCTGATGAGTCGGGCTTTTTTCACCTGATTTTTACAGACTGTTCTAATATGTTTTCGCACTACTCTTTGAGGAGGGTTGAGAGCTCGCGAGCATATTTCTCCCAGTCACATTTTGTATTTGCATGTCTTATGTCAGGAGTTCGTTATTTAGTGGTTTTCTTTGGTATTAGTTTAGCATAAATCATGCCGCTCGTTTTCTCGTTTGAATTGTTTTACATTTTATCATTTCGGGGTCTTGTAGCTTACTTTACGGTATGGGTTTTGCTCATTGTTGAAGGCGTACGGTGGCCTATAGTTGCTAACATCGACGTTTATTTTGATTTGGTAGCTTGTGGATAGTTGTCTCATTTGCATTAATACAACATATTCTTAATGGCATATTTAAAAGCAACGGAGTTTTTTCGGTTGGTTAAGAACTTTAAACAGGTCTAACAAAAGTTATATACAGGTAAAAATTACTACCAATAACTAGCTTTACTACTGCTGTATCCGTGCCGATACGGTTCGATACGATACAGGTATATATTCCAGTGTCGTCTTCAACTGGTTCATCAAAGGTATATATGAGAGACCCGTCAGACCTTATAGACAGTATCCGTTCAGTGCCATCCTCCTCTTTTCGCAATATTTTCGCCATGTGTTCCACGGATAAAGTACTTTGGAGATGAAATTCCAATGTTGTCATCTGTCCAGGCGATGCATAAATTTCAGTCATATCAACGGTTACTTGCAGTTTGTCTAAAAGAAAACATCAATACATATTACGCTGCCAATTGCAACAATATTTTAATCATTTATCTTTATGAAAGCAGTGTATTTCCGAATATTCCCAAATGATTGAAAGTCATGTTTATAATTGTAAAAACTCGCAAAGGGATTCCAGGAATCCTGTGCTTCACCTGCGATTACATCTGCCAATGTTAATGTATAATGTCCACTGTCAAAAACTTAGTTCATTTATAAGTAAAATATGGAAGAAATTAAATAAATATATATTTCAAAATTTGCTCTAAGTAAATAGTGTCTTTCGATCACCAAAAAGCTTCTGCCAAAGATTGGGAAATTTTCATGAAGGATTGACAAAGTTGTTGATGTCTAAACAAACTTAACAACAAAAACGGAACCTAAATCTTGACGTCGCCGACAACGCCGCAGACAGAATATAGACTCACTATGGCTCAAGCTAGACAAAAATGGGACAATATAAGAACAATGAACTAACTTCCATTTTTGAGAAAATGTATTGAATATATGAATTTTAAATTTAAAAGTAATGATGATCAACAAATCAGTTACAAAAATACACCATTATATCAGCAAATCGCATTATAGGTATACAATTTGTGTAATACCTTAACTCAACAGCAAACGATATCGATTGTTCTTGCTGAAAACAAGAATTCAATGCAAAAAGACGAATTCATGGTAGGATTATGATACCAAATATTAAAAACTTAATAAAAAAGGCTGCTCATTATAAATTGTTTTAGTTTCATGAGTAGTTTAAAAAAAGTTAAACGTATTCCAGTGTGGTCCGAGTTAGAAGCTTTTGCATTTATTTGAAATATTATTGCAATTTATATAATGCTCATTTTTTTTTCTGGCAAATGCGCAATGGAACAAAAATGGTCCAAGTGCAATACCTTATGCAAATAATGTCAAATCAGAATGGCGGTAAGTCATGCTAAAACACAAGATGAGTAACGTTCCCACTAAATTTGAAAGCTTTCGTGTATATGCCATAGAAATGGAACATATAATATAAAGCTAATTTCATCAACAGTTCTCATTCTTCATAGATCAGATTGTCATTATATCTTGCAAAATGGAATATATATCTTCATGGCGTTTTAAGAAATGGATATTGGATAGTGTTTGACCGTCATGCTTGTCATTTTTTCTCTGTTAGCTGACGTTTTGTTCTCAAAAATTTCACAAGCCATGTTGTCGGCATTACTGTGCAGACTTTTCATATCATTGATATAAATTCAATGTTCATGAAATGGTCAAATTATTTGAAATAAAAGGCTTTTCTACCCAAGGTACACTACATTGGAATGTTTGTGTTTTACTCGTCATCATCCTACTTGATTTGATCTACCAACTATATTGGATCAAGTGCTACTAATGAGTCTTATTAAGAGCAAACACGTATGTTATAATTACTCACCAAATACAAACAGTAACAGTAAAATAATCAGACCTGCAAAACAATAAAAATAGTTTACGTAAAATTAATAAATGTATATCTGTTTTCTGCTTATGGTTTACATATGACCGTTTTTCACATATATACCCAAGAGAAGTCCTAGGTAATGTCTGTTCCAGACCGCAACCGTGACAGGTCTGCTACAAACAAGACATTTTGACAGACCTACTTTTGACCGTGAGTTCGTTTGTCTTTTAACAGTGTAACCAAATTCGCTCTTTGTGTGTTTCAAAGACGCATCATAACATATTAATTTGTATATGATATATAAATAATTATATAAAAACAAGGACATTTTCAAAATCTAATAAATCTGTACAAAGATATCCTGTTCACAAATTAACTTTAGAGCAGATCAAACTAAAAATTCAATTAAGAACATGTCTGGTTCAATGGGGGAACGTTTCCGTTGACTTTTGTGAGGGTAGGGTTTCGAAGTTAACTTCCTTTCTAGTTTAGGGGCAGTCTTGGAAATAGACAGCTTTTTCAGGAGTCATGTAATTTAAAACAGTCTTAGATCGAAGTCAACTTGACTTTGGTTCTAGCACCGAGCGGAGTAGTCTTCAAACCTACATTGTTTTTGCAAGTTAATTTTGACCATTCAAATTTTCTGGTCCTTTAGTTTGATCCGCTTGGAGGATTTTCATTTATTAGAAGAAGAAGAATAGCATACTCGTTTAGTATTGGTAATAGAGTATAACTGAAGCAAGAAAATGACAAATAATTTAAATTGAATTATTTTTATTTAGCTCAAGTTGATAACAACTGCTATTAAGTAAACATACACTGCTTTGTAAACTATTGTTTTCTTTTTATGTATGCTTCCATATTCTGCTGTTCGTATGTATAATACCAGTTGCAAATCAGTTAAGATAGCAATTCTAAGTAGATTAAAACGATATGATATCCAATGAAATAACAAAATATAAGGTACCTTGCATAACAAACAAAATCCTCAAAAAGATGATATACTTAAAAAAATTATATACAAATATATTAAATAATCAAAATTTAAAGGAAGCTAATCCTTTTGCAGTAAGTAGAAACATACAATACCTATGTGTCCAATTATAATAAGAGCCACCACTATTGTTCCAACAAGTCGTACAGTATACCTTATATTCCCTGCAATCAAAACAGAAGTCATGTTAATCTTTCAAACATACCAAGCAGTGAATTTAATGTTTCAGACGGTCATGAGACCATTCATACTGAAGTTTGTAAATTCATAAGAAAATATAAAATTATAAACATGCTCATGGTCGTCATTCGGTTTATAGAGGAATCAGTCCGTTGATCTATATTTGTATGGAGTTACATATAAGATCAATCTGTTGATCTGAGTAGTAGGCCGTTAATCTGGATTTATTGGAGAAGCCTTTAAAATATAATTTGTTAAAATTCAGCGCAAATAAAGCGGGGAAAATAATAGCGTGTCGAATTTGTAAGAACAAAGTGTAAACAAAGGCATCCCCCGATCTGTTTTCCTAAAACATAATATCATGTTGATTGTAACACATACTAGACCATTCAAACCATTACCCCAGATAATATTTACATTAAAATCATTATTTTTGTAGCATGTCTACTTTCAAAGATTTGCATATTTATTAAACAACTGGTCTTTTGATGAGTAATTTTATCTAAACTCAGTCCTTAAACTGGTCTGTTGAAGGTAAATGTGTCGAAGGTTTGTTAGACTTTCAACTGTTTGATATGAAGAGACGTGAATGTACCGTTGTTCATTTTGAAATGTTGAACCATAATTTTGCTAGATACTAGTAAAACACTATTTGGAAGAGCACTACCAATATGTGAAAATTATAAAATTCTAATGAATTTGTAGGAACTTTTATAAATTACTAGCAATGTATAACATATGATAGTTTCTTTCAATAAATTATCGATAATCTTAAAAGTAGAGGATCCAAGTATAATACATATGACGACAGCAAAAAAATAATAAGACTAACGGTCGATATTATAAATTTGTTAGTTTCGTAAAGTCTTAGTAAGCAGTCTTTTGCGTAATACAAAATTCATAGTTACCATACAAAAAATAAAATGGTTTATCTGAAAGGAATCTCGAATCAGTTTTCATTGTTTGCTTCAAGTTTTGCCTCTGTGAACCAGTATTAATCAATGGTCTGTAAATAAAGTCAAAAAAATAATTTAATTAATTTATATAATACATTAATCATCATGCAAATTACATTATATATGCGCATTTAATTGTCAATGTCAGTTTATTTTACCATTGACAGTTTTGGCTATTGTTTGTACTAAGCAATTTTGGTAACAAACTTTACGGTCATTTTATAGAGTAACAGATGTTCACAAAATTTGGAGACAGCAGCAACGAAACAGCTATTGAATGTTCGAATTGTTTCACATTTTGTCAATTCAGGGCGCTTTATATCTGACTATACAGTATGGGTTTTGCTCAATGCTGAAGGACATACGGTGACTTATGATTGCCTACATCCACGTTAATTAGACTTTGGTGGATAGTTCTCTCATAGGGAATCATTCCACATCTCCTTATTTTTTTTTTATATTATTACAATATTTTAAGAAGAACTTAAGGTAGAATCTGCAATCTTACAATTCCGAAACGGTGAATTCTAAACGAATAATCTTAAGTAAACATGATCTTCTTTTTTATATGATGATTCAATACATGTACATTGTTGTTTTACCTTGTGTCGAAGCTGGAACATGCTTTTTGATCATCCTGACTGTCAACGGATATACAAGTATAGTCTATATAAAAAAAACAAGTTTATATGAATATTATATAACTGTGCACCATGTAGATATCTAGAAACATTGTTTTGTACTGGGTTATAGTGATCCTACGTGTAACTTAAACGCACACAATGTAATTAACATCAAACATTGCTGCACCAGATTTCTATTTCGACAAACTTACAAATATCTCGACAGGGATGTTCTAGGCTATACATATTTAAAAATCAAAAACCTAATACAGATGTTAAAGAGCTAATTAAACAAAACAGTCAAACTCGGACTGAGAATCAGAGCTATGAGTGAGGGGTTGAAAGTGAGTTTCCAAATTTCATTAACACAATATCCGTATTGGTATGCCAGTACGTAATGGCGAATGCACTGGTGTTACCCTCGAAACTCAAAGTCCAGGAGAGGTATCGGCCCAGTGATAATAAGAACATCTACAATATTATTTTTAATGCACCAGATACGCATTCCGATAACAGATATCCCTTCAGTGATGCTCGAGGACAAAATATTTGAAAATAAAAAACAAACACAACAAAAAGAATTGATGAATCAAAAATCGACCAAAAGTTAAGACAAACGTTGACTACAAATCAGAGCAGATATGCATGAGGGATACACATTCTTTTATCTACATTGATTTCCATTTTTGTTATTAAAAGCTAATTTCAATTAACCAAAATCTATATTTGCATGCCTTTACAGTAATCAGTAGTATGATGCAATCATTAAATGTAATTTCTAAAACTTAGGTCGGAAATCGGAATCATATCAATTTACCTGGCTGTTGCTGGTTGACTTTCATTATACGATACAAGTCAATAACTTTTCTTTCTTGTACTAGCATGGTTTAAGGTAGCACAATACAAAGATTTTTCACCCCCAATCAGACAACTTTAAAATGGTGTAATTTCTTTCGTCGAGCTTGAATATTTATGAATGAGAAACCAAAAGAAACAAGAAAGATTAATCTTTCAAATGTTGATAATTTCATTATTACATAATTGATTATTATGTAATTAGTTGCTGGATTGTGATGTCCATACTTGAATGAAATTAGCTTCTTTGTTATTCATAGCATCCCAAAATGTTTGATAGATTCTTGTGCAACACAGTTTGACCTCCAAAACCGTGTCTCAGATTTTTCTTATTGTATTTCCTTTTCTCGTAAACCTTCAATGAAGTTTGCAACCTCAATTCATAAGAAATCACTAAATTTAATTGGGCATAAAATTTGTTCTATTGATGTGTGTGGAAATCTGAGATACTGTTTTGAAGATAACTGGCCAAGGAACAACATGTGTTAAAATCAGGCATATAGGGGCACCCATCTATGAGCTAATTTCATTTAAAACTACATTTTCGTGACAAAAATGAATGTGCCACAATTGAATAAATAAGGATTTGCCTTCTTGTACCTCATTAACTTCAATATAATTCACACATGTATCATGGGTATACTTCAGGATTGGCGTTTAATCAAAAATCAATTAGGTTTTGACCAGTAAGAAAGAATTCCATTTCAGCAATTCTAAATATATAAAGATAATGCACACCCTATGCATCAAAAATAAGATCTGGCGGGAGAAGTTATATCATTAATGACCTTGCTGTTAGTCAGTTGCTACTGATATGGTAAAAACTCCGCCCACCTGGATACACATCAACAATGAATGATCTCAGAAGTTTAATTACACATTTCATTTACTTTTTTTATTATGTATTTTATTCATTTATTACATAAAACAATATATTTAGTTTTTAACATTTTCACAAAAAGTAAGTTTTGCATGTGTATACAAAATGATCAGTTGGTCAGTCTAGAGGATTTTATGATACATATTTTGTAGATTTTCCTTGAATACTTTATGCAGTTATATTAAAACTAAGGCATGTTAGCTACAATACATTACGCACGGGCTGAGTCTACATCAGTTCATCTTGCAGTGATTTTCCTATAGCTCTTATTATAAACAGATTATATTGTTGGCTTGCCATACATGTACTTTAATTCTGAATGATTTTCAAGAAATAATTGTCCTACGCACGATTTTTTTCCTCTCTAATTATGTTACACAATGCATATATTCTCAGGCACGGGTTTAACCAATGACTTTTTAGTGTTGCGGTGAGCTACTGTGCGTTCATCACAAAGGACACAACATTGTGTTCTGCAATGAAACAAAGATTCAGAACACGGTATTCAAGTGTTAGAGTTGAACTAATGCCAAAATTTTAAAGCTTTATACAAGTACCAATACATTCTACCGAAAAAAAATACACCTATAAGAGCTTGTGATGAAATAATGAAACTATAAGTAGTGAAACAACCAGAAATTACATTTGATTTTCTTGTATTTACCTAGAGAAAGTTTAAATCCTCTTTGACATTCCTTCTGATAGCACGAGCAATCCTCCTGGGAAGGAATACAATAACAGCTATGTTTTGGTTTTGAAAGAAAGGCAAAGCCTTTAAAATGGTCGCATCTACATTGTGTATCTCTTGTTGTTGATCCCTTTGTATACATGATAAGTCCTTCGTCTGTACAGTTTGATTTTTTGAAAACACAATCACTAAGTCCATCAGTTCGAAATTTAAAAGGTTGGTATCTTTCTGTAGAACACTCCTCTCCGTCGAGGTTACCTCGGACTACACATTTTTGTCCTTCAAAATATGTTGAACATAAATTGTAGGGGTCTTTTATTTGGTCAGCAGAGCAGGATAAAGATCACCGAGCCACTTGCTTTGTGACTTAAGTTTGTCGACGCTTTTAAATATGTATATTCCATATTTTGCTATTTACATTACAGATCATCTTGATTATCATGCAAAGCCATTCGATGTTAAAGAGGGGGGGAAAAAGAACAAAAACCATGAAAATTATAATGAACAACTGTTTTTGTTACATATAAAGTTTTATTTTTATCATTTTTTTTTAACTTTAAATAAGATAGAAAAAGGAAAACTTATCTGTATAAAAAACTTACAAAACATACCAGGCTTATATTAAACATTGCAGTATGTCAGAAACACGTTTTATCTACATACGACTCTTCAATTTCGCTCGAATCAATTTGGAGGTCAAATCAATTGTAGACATTCCTCGACTAAACCTAGTATTGGGTTTGAAATCTAAATAAATCTTATATTGATAGACCGTCACCAGGGACGTTCAACAAATGATAGAAGTACTCAATATATAGGTATTCTGTACATAAGCGTAAACGAACTGTACAGAACAAATAAATATTTTAATCGACACTTTGAGTATGTTCCGGATTCTTAAGAAGTAGTATCGGACGTTTTTCACTTAACATTAAGGGGTATACATGTACATAAGTACGAAACACTTATATATATATATTATATAATTTGTCGGTTTTTACGTAAAGATTTCTATCAGAATGTCGATAAAATGAGTTTAAATTTTTATTTCAATTTCTCAGAATCCTTTCTTAATAACAGTTACTGTGCATGAACAAATTAGTGAAAGCCGATCTACTCTGTTGAACAACGGATGTATTTATATGTCGACAGCAACTAAGCTGCAGTTTAATCTGATAAGTAATTCCTCAAATTAATTTCTGTTTTTTTTTTCTCGGAAAATTATCGACTTAAAGGGTTACTGTTTACCTTCTTTCCAAGTAATGTCACGAGTTAAATCTGGATTTTTTACACCTTTCTGTATAACTGTTGACATTATCATCTAGGAGACAAAAATATTCTAAAACTTTGCCACATTTTGCCTTTGCCCTAATAGTCCACTCAGGTTGTTTTGGACATCTAACGTCATAGCTGAACGAAATTTCTTGACAGAATCCAAATATCTGTAAAATATAAACGAAAAAGTTCAACTAGCATAATACACATGTAGTGTAATCTCTTTTGTTTGCTGTGCGAGATGTACACATTCACAGTCACGTGATAGGCAGTATTTAGATATAAGATGTGGTATGAGTGCCAATGAGACAACTCCCCATCCAAGTCACAATTTGTAAAAGTAAACCATTATAGGTCAAAGTACGGTCTTCAACACGGTGCCTTGACTCACACCGAACAGCAAGCTATAAAGGGCCCAAAAATGACTAGTGTAAAACCATTCAAACGAGAAAACCAACGGTCTAATCTATATAAAAAAACAAGAAACGAGAAACACTTATGAACCAATCAACAACTACAGAACATCAGATTCCTGACTTAGGACAGGTGCAAACAAATGCAGCGGGTTTAAAAGTTTAAATGTATGTTTTTGTCCGTTCCTCGTATGCGTGAAAAAAAAACCATACTTTAGAGACGAAAACTCTTGTTAATGTGAATGTTAAAATATGCAGTCATGTCCTGTCAACATGCGTACATGTTGTAACCACAGTCATAAATATGGGAATTATGTTAACCGAAAAACCCGATTTTTCAACCCAAACGGATTATTAGCAAATTGTCTACCAAATGATCATTTACATTTTATTTATTTAAATTTGTTGTTTAAATATACTGACATTATAAGAAAAAGAAGAAAGATTATAAATACACTAGGACTAGATTTTTGATATTATCGTCCTTTCCATCGTCTATATCACCATGATCAGTCGCTTAGTAATTCTCGTATCACGGCTTTGAGACATCAGTAGCCGCATTATCAGCGAAGTCGAAATGTGTGAGGAGACATTATCAAGCCTGCATTTGTCAAACTTAAAACTGTCTAAGGAAAAAAAAAAGGTGTAAAACGATAAACAGATTATCGGATTTTCTACGTATAGATATTATGACATAATGTTGAGCTGTTTTGCTCATTCGCTGTTTCCCCTGCATTACTGTTGCCCTATTTTGGGTTTTTGCAAATTCACAATTATTTGAAAACATAATTTCGAGGTAAATAACATTATCTTCTACATTAAGTTCAACCCCATTATATATGTAAACTTTTCTATATTTAGTCTGCATAAATATAAAGGATTTACTTTTTTTCCCTCTCAGATGTTAAAAATTCAAATTCAAGAATTAGGCTTTTCAACAATTTTTTTTTTAATTGAAAACAATAACTTAATGAAAACAACATAGTTTCATAGAAGCTTTTTGTAAAAGTTACGACGACGGACGACAGACACCAAGTGATGTGAAAAACTCATTTGGCTCATGGGAACTAAGCTAAAAACTGGAAAAATATAATATTTTAGGGACAATTACTCAAAAACAGGTACACTGATATTTCTTCAATTTTCAGGGTTGGCACATCTTGTCGTGCTGAGCCGTGTTAGCAGTTTACAATTTTAACCGAACTTCTATAGTGTTCATGATAACAACTGCTGAAAATTAGAAAAAAAATCGATATTTTAGGAGCCATTACTCCAACAGAAAGATGTAAGATTTTTCTGAAATTTTGAGGGTGGATACATCTTGTCATGCTGATCATTTGTGCAATGTACACTTTTTACTTTTATCTTGCTGCTATAGTTTTTGAAACAATGACAAGGAAATGCCAAACATAGGTAATATTATAACTCCTATAAGTGACAATTTCGTCCATGTTGACTTTATGTAGGTCTCACTTTGATCAACATCTTTGCAATTTTAAATTTATCTGTATCTATGATGATAGTTTATGCAAACAATTTTGGGTAAAAATAATCTTTCAAGGGGAATAACTCCTATAAAGTTTACGATCATTATTATGTTGACGATTTTGGTCATGTAAACTTATTCGTAGATGTTACTTTGCTGAACATTTTTGCCACTTGGAGTTTTTCTCTACCTGTCATAATTTCTGCTAAAACAGAAATAATTATAAAAAATGGTCTTTCAGGGCAATAACTCCTATAAGGGATCAAATGTACACTCTTGAACAGTAGACTAATTTGTAGACCTCAATTTGTTGAACATTTTTGCTATTCAACTTTCTCGTTATCTATACTAGTTTTCAAGATAATAACCAAAAACATTTCGTAAAATTTATTATTTAGGGAATAAAAAGAGTTGTTAGATTGGTCTGAAAATTTAATGGTAGATAAATCTTAACATGTTTTTAATTTCTATTCATGTCAGCTTTGCATTCACTGCTTTTAATAGCTTTTAAGATTGAGCCCAAAACAAAATTTTTCCCTTATGTTCTACAGACAAAGGGACGGACGCCGGATTAAAATAAATAGAAATATGTCCATGGGACACAGATGATGCCCCCGCTTACATATAACTTTATAAAGGGACATAACTAAAGAACGGTAAAAGTTACGCTACCCAAATTCATACTTGATCTGATTTTTGTAGTAATAAACATTGTGTATAAGTTTCATAACTTTTGGTGGAGGCAAACTTAAGTGAGAGAACGGAAACAAAAAATTCAGCATTTTTTCCATATGTAAAGGGGCATAACTCTAGAACGGTAAAAGTGACACCACACAAATTCAGACTAGATCTGTGTTTTGTGGTAATAAGCATTGTGTATGAGTTTCATAACATTTGGTTCAAGTAAACTAAAGTTAGAGAACGGAAACCAATTTCCGGACGTACAGACGGACAAGGGTAAAACTTAGGCGGGGGCATAAAAAAGGGATGGCAAACACTCACATGGCCTTTTAAGTCAGTGGAGCTAAACAAAAAAGAAATCTAAAGTTGTTGTTCCTGCTAGTCTAACACTGAATTTTGCACTTCCATACATACCAAAATAATATTAAATATTTCTCCTTCTACATTATGTTGAAGTCTGAGGTTGGAGTAGCTTGTGCCATAATGAAATCCCATTGGAAAAAATTAGGTATACATATAATACCTTTATCAAATACAAGATTAAAAAAATATTAAACAGTTTAACTGCCGAAAGCTTCATAAACTCACTCAAAATGTAATTTGAGCCACAGGAATCTATCTTGTTTTGAAAACTGACTTATCATTAATCTATATGATCATTATATTTATCACATTCTCTGATTCATTTTACCTTTCATGGCTATATATTCACCATTTTAATCTAAAAATTAACCACCAGTTTGTTTATCACATAATAAATATAGCATGTACACATATCTTATAGATATACATATAGTAATTTCATAGAATTATAAAATTGATATTGTGATTCACCTCGATCGTCTTGTAAAGTAGACGCCGGATGTTTAACATGTTTAAATTCCCCAAATCAAAATTTGTACTTACTGAGAAAACTTGGAAAAAGAAAATATACCGAAATGTTTCATCTGTTGTTGCCATATTAAAAATGTTATTATCAATCAAAGAATACACTTAACCGTCAGAAAAATGAACGGAAGGATCAGTGTCCTTATAGTACACACTTCACTTTTACATGTTTTAATAGGTCAATGTTCTTGTCTATTTTTAGAGTTAAAACAAAACATCTTCGATGATATTTTTTAATGGGCCATATGCAATCGAGTCAAGTCGACAATTACTGAAAAACGACCAAAACTACACGTATTTATATAATATTATTATTATAGAACAATTCACATTAATTAAAGATTAGTGAACACTAAAAACGTTGAGCAAAGGAGAGAACACTTATGGGAGGGGGAACATTTGTTTATGAGTTGTAATTGTATATTTAAAAAGTGTCAGCTATATTTTGCTTTCATAAGCTTCTATAGCATTTTTTGAGATGTAGACTTCTTACAGTGGATTTTTGGAAAATAAACTGCGTTTCTCAAATAGGGGGCCCTGGCAAGAAAACATTATAGGAGTGGGACTTGTAAAAAAATCTATGCATTAAACATGTATATAGATTCATAAGGGGGCCCCCTAAATCCGCCTCTGCTGACGATCAACTTGTCAGAATTTAAGATACTTCATGTGGTTTATATTGTTGGTCCCTAAACACATGGACTACGTACGTTGCTTTTTGTTCGAAATAGTAATTACATGTATCTACCGTTCTTATGAATTCTTATCTCAAAAGCATGTCTCGTCACAGATGAGGAACGACTTGTTCCATTCTCTAGACTAAGCTAGACTAAGTAAGCACTATGTCGTTGGTCTATGTATTAATATATCTCTTAGACCCCACAAAAAAAAAATAGCATAGATTGGTGCGTTCTAAATTTATTTGCCAAATGAAATATGCAAATGATAATGATAATTGTCAAAATAATGTGTCTTCCGGGTAGGGTAGCATTTATCCATACAGACTATGTTACATTGTGAATTATTACGATAACAATCAGGTTCAGCGTGTCGATTAAGGATGTATTCTTCTGATGTTTCAGTCTCCTTGAAATCTCGTTCGGGAATTTCCAAAACATGTGATACAAGTGGAAAATATTAATGATCATAATTAAACTAAACTCTGTGAAGAAATTGTGTACTTACAATAAGAAGTTTTTGAGTAATATAAACAATCCGGTCAGTGTCATCAGCCAAAATATTGAGAAAATGGGTGAGGGGTACAAAGAAATGATTTTACCAAAAATATGTATATCCCATATCAATTTTTTTTGTTTTCAAAATTCTTAGATATGTATTTTTCAAAAATTCACAACAAAGAAGTTGAAATAACATGCTTTTTATTCTAAAAAAAAAAAGAGAAAAATCCCAAATTTGCAAAATTGACAGCACGGTCAATTTGACACGAAAAAGCGACAAATTTTTATAAACCTTTCTTATATCAACACCAACCTGTAGTTCTTTTTTAAGTCAAATGTATTCAGATTGGTCCACTTCATCTGTAGTGAAAGTATGAAAAAAAGTTTGATTGTAAAACCGTGATTTTTTTTTCATGATAATAGCCCAAAAATGGGTAAAAATTGATGAAAAGATAGGAAAATCATTAAAAATGTGTACTTTCAAATGGCTGTGGCAAAAAAAAAAAAAGAAGTGCACCACCATATGATTTTTTCTTCATCAATTACTTTTTTACAGTCTTATAAACCCAAATATCAGATTAAGAAAAAAAGTGTAATTCTAGAAATGTTTGGCTCCTCAGAGGTGTACATCCTTAAGTACGGTTTCTTATTCTAATTCATATCACATTAACATGTTCTGGTTAAATATTGTTTTAATATCAATACATTAATTTGTCTAATGTACCAAATTTTCCAATACCATTTTCCCTGTATGTTTGTTATGGAACGACCATTTCACTTTGAGGTGGGTTTTTTTTTTTTTTTTATTTTAATCTGATTTTGTTTTGGCACCATGCAAACATCAAATTATTTAATTTTTTCACGCAAAGCTCAATTTCTTTTATAAAGAGCTTAACATGCTTAATATATAATTTAAAGGCAAAAAATCAGAAATTGTTTTCTCCTCCTACATGTCCCAGATAAAAATATATTATTTTCTTCAAAGTTGGAAAGCACAATATTCTTTGTGGGGAAAATCATAACCCCTTAGAGTTCAATTGTCGTTCTCGTATGTTACGAATAACTGTACTGTTATCAACTGTTCTTCAGTGAGCATCTTGATAGTTTAATAAAACTATCTGTATAAAAATAAGGAGATGAGGTACAGGTATGATTGCCAATGGGACAACTATACACCAAAATTCAAATAAAGTGGATGTAAGCAATTATAGGCAACCGTACGACCTTCAACAATGAGAAAAACACATACCGTATAGTCGACTATAAATAAATAATCTTTATTTCAAGAGGATAATCCCATTGGTTAAAACTAATCTTCCTGAGAGTCCTCAAAATAATAATAACATATTTATAAGTACATACAATATTATAATGATATATTATATACAATATACAATTGTATCTAGATAATAATGAAAAGCATATTGATTTGCACAATTGATGAAAAATTTGTAACATTTTGTTTTAAAAGATACAAGTGTATTACTCATTTTTATTTCATTTGGTAAACTGTTCCATATTTGAGAACCTGAATATGTAAATGTTTTCTTTAAAAAGTTTGTTTTTGGTTTTGGAAGATTTAATAGTTTTTCATCAGTCGAACGTAAATTATAATTCTGATTACCAATAAAATGAAAGTTTTCTTATAAACAGTTAGGAACCATATCATTTAAAAGGCCTCGATATGAAAAATATGAAACAATTCAATTGAAAAAAACTAACGACCTTATTTATAACAAAACAATGTACGAAAAACAAATATGACAACCAACGACAACCACTGAACTACAGGCTTCTGACTTGGGACAGGCACCCGATACAATGAACATGTAAGTGTACTACTACTACTACTACTACGAAAAAGACCATTTACTGCTAAGAATTTGAGCATTAGCATAAAGGTTTGTGTTGGCCCAATCTTTTACTGTTACAGTAGAGAAACAAATATATTATGCTAAGGTGCATGTATGAAGTATAAAAAAAAAATTACCTTATTTTCTATATATTTTCGGAGCCTTGAAAACTCCCTTCATACGAATAAAAACAAATGAGCATCGTGGAACGCACGTAATGGCAGAGTCAAACTCCTAATTATAAAATAACGGTGTATTGGAAAGTAATGTATTGCCGAGGTCGAAATGAATTCAATTTTTAAATGCCTAATGTTAAACTGTTTCATAATGTGAACTCATGCATATTCATTTTATATATTAAGAAGAGAAACATATAGATGCAACTATAGATATGTTACGTTGAACTTAACCACAATCCTGTTAGACTGCCCTTATTTGCGACATCGCTAAACAGGATACATGTCCGCTTTAATTGTCACAGCTTGTTGACGGATGCAAATAAATAATAAGTAATAAGTACCTATACTGTTTTACAGACTTTTTCAGAACTATTTAGTTTGTCTTTGTTATGAATATAGTACTATATAAAAATCGTGGACAATAGAAAAGTTTGGGTATTGACTTCTCACAAAATTAAATCAATCTACCGTTGTGAATTAAGTTACTTGAATTGCCGCAAATTTAGAAAAAAAAATCAGTCTGAAGTGCCGTTCTTGAACAGTTTTTTATAATGGTCCAAATTTGTAGGAAGGTTATTTAATATATAAATGTAATAATTCATCAAGATGTTTACACCCTCCCATTTCAACCGGACACCGGAAAAAAAAAAAAAAAAAAAACCCGAATACTTAAGAAACATTTGTGATTATCCATATCCTAAACATTATTATTTTATTTGTTTTTTATTATCATATAAACAATAGTAAAATAAACAATTATTACTGATGTGTCATCATTTTAAAATATAGCGATGATTTTGAATGTGGAAAATTAAGGTTGCAAACAATTTTTTTACTTGTGGTGTACATACATGTACATGTAGGACCAAATGTTGTGTTTTTAATGCATTTGTTTGTGCAGTTTATTCCCTCTTTGGTCACATAGATAATCGCGTATTCAGGTATTTATGTATCCTTGGCTTTCTAAA
>JAASAO010001590.1:0-31147 GCA_017311375.1 Mytilus coruscus | reverse complement strand
GTCTGCAAATTGTTTAATCGCAGTGCTTTGATAGTCTACTTTATCTGATAAATCAGGCGTGTCAACCTTGAGGTCACTCCTCCCCAACATAGTCTATAGTTATCACAAAGTTTGTTTAAAGCAGCAGATGAAATTTTGTAAAGGAAAAGATATACATGTTTATTTTTGTAACAATTTTATTCTCTATTTATTGACCCGCCAACCACCCTTACACCTCCGAGATTGTGGTTTGTGCTTTGGCAACATGCTATAAGGGCAATGTAATAATGGATGTTACCCATTCTTTACTTGTCACAAAATTATTACGTGAGTTCTCAGGCAGCCCTGAATAAAACGGGTAACTAGGCAGCCCTCTCGTCGGGTGAACGAATCATTTGTTTGTCCATTTGACAATTCTTTTGGATACATGTTTTAGTGTGCAAATGGTTTTTCACTCGAGGTTATCCGTCTCAGGTTGCAAAGTGAGCCCATACCCTCTAAGCATGGGCTGGGCCAGCGCTCAACATGCAGGTATGTAATTTTAGAGTAGGTATTAAATATACTTGAGTTACCTATGTTTGACATGGATGGGCCAGCGCTCAACATGTCACGCGTAGAGAGGTATAATATTTCAGTAACATGTGTTCTTCGAATTATGCTTCGAGCTCTTGTCAATACTCTCTATTAAAGGCTCTCTTTGCTATTAAGTTCACATTGTTTGAGGTTTCATTTAATACTCTACTAGTTATGTTTCTGTTAGATGTATACTCAAGCGGCTCATAACTTTCTCCTTATGGTCTAAGTTATTTGAAGTCACAGTAATACATCTACACTCTATCGTCTATTGCAGTTGCAGCGATAGATGCTCGAATAATGTGAATTTATTTGGGATATGTATTTTATTTATTTTTAAATACATATCAATCATAAGCATGTTGCCCGTAACGCCAATTTTTATATTTTTATATTTGTATTTTTCTATTGTGTTTTTAAGTTGTTATGTAAATATATTAAATATTTTTATTTTTGATTTATTTTGATTTTTCCATTGGATTATAAATATCATTATTATTATTATTATTATTATTATTATTATCATTATTATTATTATTATTATCTTAATTTAAATTACTTCATCAGTCGTTCTGGGTCTGTTTACATAACAGGTTTGATTAATAGCGCGGAGATGCTTCCAACACACATTAAATCTTAAATCAGCTGGGGAAAGGTCATCGTCCGTTCATATCTTTGTTTGAAAGAAACACGGCACATAAATGATATTTTAAAAATTTTTATCAGACGCATTCATTATTGTTTCTATTTCCAGATACCTTTATTTAGGTATCAGTTTCATTTATTTAGTAATATGGTTGGTTAAATGTCGGTCAGAATCGATTAAACGCATCAGTTAAAGTCAAACACATCATACTGATAATGTGAAAAAATCAGATGCGCCTCTTAATAAATGTATCATTTTTGACTCTCATCGTTTACCAAGTAATATGTTATCCTATGCATTTGTAGCAACCTATTCATAATAACCATATATCAGGTCTCGAATAGCCATTCTGTCACACCATCCGTATATAGTTTCATCTCCCCTTTCTACCGTATTCCACAATTTTATATCTCACTCAAGCCATTGCAATCTTAGCCTAGAAATAGGCAACCAATCAGATCTAACGGTTGGTCAGTTATACTGTTTAGAATGCGTGCATTTCGACTGAAAGTTATAGCTTAGCACCACAATACGGAGAAATAGGCACATTAACTTTAGCTTTGCTATCATCCTCAATAGGCAACAAGTCAAAGGTCGAATAAAGTAATTGAACAGTGAAGACAGAAGAATAATCTATATTCAAGCTTAAAAGCTTGACATATTTTAATTTCTCTTACATCAAATAGATATATAAATGGTGGAACATTTAGCTGTTACTGTGAAATAAAAGGTCACTGGAAAACCACCAATAAAGAAACAGTCGTCTTTTTGTGAAACAATAATCAGATTTTTTATTTACCAATAATCACACCATTGTTTAAATTGTATATCCAATAGCTTGTTGGATACCTTCGCACAATGATTCTTAGTCATATAATAAACAGCATTCAGCTGTTTCCATAACGATCTCTAAAGCTTTGCATGCAATTGTGGCTACGCAATGCGTTGCACAGCCGAAAACAACACTCTTTCCTATTCTCACAATTTGTCTGATATGTGTTGTCAATCTATAGTCTTGTGCAAATTCAATGAAGGTGTAGTTTTGTCTGTTCAAAGGACGATAACCTAAAAAAGACATGACGTTATTTCACTATCGGATACTTTGCTTTCTAAGCAAATATATCGATATAAACATCAACACATTCAATGGCATAAAGTTGTTTACAAATAAACGTCCCTTCCAGAAATAGATATTGATTGTTACTCTAAATATAATTAATTGATGCATCAGTTAATTACTATTTCACAGTTCATATTACTGCTAAAACATTTGTTGGGTTTTATTTAAAGCGGTTAACGTGCAACATGTCTATCAAGCTCCTACGGCATCTAAAGAATAATATAAATAAGTACAAAGGACTGAAGAATCTAATTTCTTACTGATAGTCTTAGACTGTCGTTTTTGAAAACTCTGATCAACTTCCACGGTTAGCCAAGTTGCAAAAAACATTAAATTATCAGGTTACTTAGGCTTATCAAGGAATCAGTTATTTCTCTGTAATCATTACAATTTTTGTAAAAGGGAAACATATCTTCTTATTTATGTTATTCCTGTCCACGATTACTGATGCGAGACATTCTATTTGTATTTCTATCTACAAGTGTTTGTCCTTTACAGAAACCTGTCAGGATTGATGAAAAATTACGTTTATTACTTTTTCTAGTAAAGGTGCAAAATTTACCCAAGACAATCCTTGGATAAATTCAGTTTGCTAATTAAGACGTCGGTTGTTTTAACATTAAGAGAGATAGCTTAAAAGCAGGGTTATAGTGAGTCTGAAACATCGTTTTATTTGCTAGTAAGATAGTTCTGAGTTACTAGTAAACATCTTTCTTAGAGTGTTTGGTTGATCATGTTGATCCAGTAAAATTTGTTCACGGACAATCATATTGAAGTATAACATGCATAAATAAAGACAACTACTATGACCACTAGTGATATACTTAAATTTTATCAAAAAATTAAAACATATTTGGTTGTAGTAGATTCGAGAGTATTCCTTGCACTACTTTATACAAATCAGTTTAGAAGAAAACTTGGTTCTATTATGAAGCTATAAAATATGACAGAACCATTTGAGTAAACTAATATCAAATAATATTCCAAACTTATCGTTTGAATACAAAAAGCAAGCTCAAACCAATTGTATGTTGCATGCATCAGTTCTGATTTAAAATCACCTGGATCTGAGGAAATTGAACAAAACAAAAAGATATCGTTTCCGTTAGTAATCTTTTTTAGTTTTGTTATCTTCACGATTAAAACCTCCACCCCACACATAAATATGAGTACGATTGGTCTTGTCAATTTTCCAACTAAAATTTTTTAACTTTACCTGTCTCATACACGGATAAACGCCACCATCCTCCACACAATTGTTTTGAATCATTTGAACATCTAAAATCACAATCATTGTTCTGTATCTCTGGTCCATCACGATATTTATTGTCACCACAATATCAATGATCCCCTGCCTACAATATAGTCATATATAACTTTGTAGATGTGTTAATCCTTTTGATCGAGGACTGGACTGACAGCAAATTTTGCAACTCTTTTGGACACAGCTGGCTTTTTCATAAAATTTTGTTTACTTTGATAAATTACTTTAGTTATGACGTCTGTATAGTACATGTTTTATTAGTTTTGGTATGATCATATATACTTTTAATTTAAAAAAAAAGATATAAATCTATTAAAATTATGGAGACTAATTTTTAAGTCCTCAAAAGGAATGAATTTAAAGTCACATTCCAGTTTAAAGTTGATGTCTCTTAATATATTTTTAAAAACTAATGGATTATTTGACAGAAATAAAGGCCAAAATTGCAGATTATTTGTCTCTCGACGATGAGAATAATGTATATATTTGCTTCTAAAAGCCACAACCAAAACTTGCAACCATGGTTATAAAGATATATTCCCAACTATCAAGTAAGAGTAACAAAATGTACTCGATGATTTTATATGATCGTGCCCATCGTTGCCGGCTGAAATATATGTTCTTAATATATGTTTATTTACGTGAATACATGCATTAAAGATTTTGACAAACTATTAAAATCAGTTGAAAACAAATTTAACATATCCGATCAACATAAAACTTACACTAAACAATTTATCATTTTCAGATGATTTTTATAATTGTTCTTATTTTGTAAACAACTGTTCCTGGTTAGGGGTAGGGTTGGGCACCCAAAACAAGTCCAATGTATCCTCATTCTGTAGTTCATCATTCACGTCTGAATCCTGTTATTCAGTTGTCGTTGTTTATTGTTGTATATCATATTGGTATTTCGTTTGTTGGTTTGTAAATATTGAATTTCTCGTTTAAACTATTTTACATTCGTCAAGATGGGAACTTTTATAGTTTACTGTACAGAATAGATTCATTTGGTCTTATTGACAATCATATACACCCTCTCTTTCTTCAAATTGTGATGAATCTTACGTTCATATATATATATATATATATATATATATATATATATATATTAGTGTAGAACCTAGGTGGTCGAGTGGTCTAGCGCGTCGGGCATAGTGCAAGGCGATTTGGTGCCACGATATCTCAGTTGCATGATTTCGAATGCCGGCGAGGGAAGAAAAAAATTTGCAAAAGCAAATTTACAGATTTAACATTGTTGGACTGATGTTTAGACGAATTATATATATATATATATATATATAAACAGTTGGAATGTCATCTAATGCATTCGACAAACAATATTCATAGAGATTCTATGGCTGCTTTCGTTTAGGCCAACTGTGACCAAAATATTTATTTGAAAGGTTCTTAAATTGTGAAAAGCAAGAGTTATTGAAGTTTTATTGGCTGTTTTATATTTCTTGAAACTTTTTTTCATCTGGAATAACGTTGAAATTCCTAGTCGGATGTGCGCTGTTCAATTTATATCAATGTTGACCTAGGCCTTGAAAGACTGATAATTTTATGGTCTACTATTTCGACATAGTTTGCAGATAAAAATAACAATACAATACAGAAAAATGGTCGCTGATGCCATCTCGAATAGCTTAAAAAGAAAAAGATTTTTGACAGTTTTTGTCAACGAATTGTACAGTGATTATTTATAAAAGAGCAACGAATATGACACACTTGGTGAAACAAACGGTACAGTAAGAGGAAACTTATTTAGTATGATATCGTGTTTATTCTGAGTTTTAGGGAACATTTGAAGCCACGTAGTAATTTAACGTGTAGTTATTTATTATTGCTTAAAGTATTGCTATGCTAAAGTTTATGTAAGAAAAGATATTCAACATTGTTTACCTCACAAAAGGTAGAAAATTGCACCATGTCTGTGCGTTTTGCGTCTAGCAGTTTTATCAAACGTTCTATACAAAATCTGAAACATGCAACAACTGTATAATTGATTAGATAAACTACCATGTACATAGACACATTGATATATTCTCAAATAAGTTCTAGAAAGGCATTCGAAATTGTTGTCATCCCAAATGTTGTACTGATTATCGCTTCGAACGCATCAACGTCCGGATTCATTTGTATCGGGGTTATACGGGGTGAGTTTACGTACGTTTCGTCTACAAAAGATCGTCAGTGACGCTCGAATCAACAACTGTTAAAAATGCCAAATAAAGTACGATGTTGAAGAGCATTTGGGACCCAAAATTCCGAAAGGTTTTGCCAAATACAGCTAAGATAATCTGTTTTAGGGTTAGTATTGCGAAAAATTCATAGTTTTGTTAAAAGTTAATTTGTAATTATGACCATAGCAATGACCAACACACAAGAGCTGACTACTGGGCTAGTGATATACCCGGAGAGGAAACCTTCACTAGCAGTGACATCGACCCAGTGGTATACACATTCATGATATGGTATGGTATTTATTCAGATCTGAGAAGCGTTTTTCTAGATACAGAAATATTTTTGACAGCAAACTGCAAGAGATGTTAAATAGGTTCTACTATACTACAGTGTTTATTATCATATTTATCAAATTGATAGTTGTATTTTCAAACTTTTAAATGAGAGGTTCAACCAGCTTTCTAACATTTCAAATATTGAGCACAATGTTGCAAATGCATAAAGCGGAAAATTACAGAAAGACAAATTAATCAACGTGGGAATTATCAAATTAACCAAACTAAAGAAAGCTTATTAAATTCAACCTTAACATTTTGCCTAGAAATACTTGAAAGTCCTGTTATGAATCCCTGTACCTACATCCTGGTCTTTTAAGATAACGAAGTCACTTACGGTTCAAATTGATAAAAACAGTTTATCTTACCAAACAGGGAACTAGTTTTTCGATCTCTGTCGTAATCATCTCTTTCTTTCTGCACATCAGATTGATTTGAAGGGGAAGGTCTCTGTTGCGATGACTGCGTATGCTGTTTCAGCTTTTTTAGATTAGCTACCAGTGCATTTATATTGAACGCATAGCGTTTGCGTAGGCTGTTTATCTACCTTGCAACATACGGATATCTGAGACACCCTTGTCTGTCAGAGCAAAACAGATAAGGGACAGGAAACCAATCTAAGCATTTGCGCCGTTTTTTGTCTATTCTGATTGTCCCAAGTATTCGACTGTATAGAAGGAAAGGAATAAAGATCATTCTGTCTATACGGTTTCTCTCTCCTTTGTCTATATTTACCAGTAGCTAAATATGAACGCAAAGTAGCGTCTAGATGTTTAGCAGGTTTACGTTTTTGTAAATTATCAGTCATTTCTCAAATCATCTGCTTTTTTGTAGAATGGATTGAATTTAAATAAACAGTCGGATTAACAGGAGGGCTTATAAAACGTGTTTCAACAACTGGACGTTCATCAGGTTGTAGTGCTAGAAGGTCATCGGTATCCTCCCAATCAATCAGCCCATGTTCCGGTCAGTTTAAATCGTCATTTATCTGCACCAGTTTTGCAAAATCAAGTGCTTAGATTTTTTGTTTGTTCCGATTCGCAAAAATGTCCCATTGGTCACATTCAACCACGACAAATATAATGAAAAAAACTCATCAAAGATACCAGGTTTATAATTTTGTATGCCAGACATGCGTTTTGTCTACAAAACACTCATCAGTGACGCTCGAATAAAACAATTAAAAGGCCAAACACACAACGTAGTTGAAGCGCAATGAGGGCCAAAAATTCCAAAAATTATGACCAAATACAGCTTAGGTATATACCATTAATTTCTTATCTTAAACTACGATTCTTATAAATTCCCGTTACAGGCTGCGTTTAACCTTATTGAGACGGCTATAGACACTCACAAATAAGCCAACATCAGATCGCAACGAAGGATTCGATAACTCTTTCCGAAAACCATATGATGTTAATTTCCCTTTTACTGTTTTTGTTTGTTCGTTTGTTTGTTTGTTTGATTATATTTTTTATACAAATGCATACCTACTTGAAAATGAAAACATGATTTTAGCTTGATGCTACATGTTCTAGTAAAACTTAAAGTTTAAAACATCGTAAACCTGATAACTTAAAGGCAACTATTTGGAAAAAGTTTAAAAAGTTAAAAAGTTAAAAAAAAGAAAAAAAACATGATATCCCTTAATATTCTGCCTCACGAAATGCATAAATTAAAACAAATCAAAACAAAACAACATTCAACCAAATATAATTTCGAGCGGATTCGTCGTGCGAAAAGATAAGCCGGTACAGCATGGAGTGAAAAAGAATATGCCGTCTACAAAAGTTCTTCTGTTCTCCTAGAATATGAAATAGTCGTCACCTTATATCTTATAGAGATAGAATAAATTAAAGAAATACCTGTGTGACACTAGTTCTTATGTTTTCGCCATAGACTGTAGGAGTATTATACTGCTTCACGGTTTTTTCTGCAAGTTTATGTAATTTAAACGACATAAAAGAGAGGTGAAAGATAAAAAGGGACAGTCAAACTCATAATTAGAAAATAAACTGACAATGCGATGGCTAAAAAGAAAAAAATCAACAGACAAACAACAGTACACAAAACAGAACAGTGTCAATGTCAATCAAATTTTATGCACAAGTATTCACTTGGCATATTGCTAGTCAACGTTGCGAATTATTTAGATACAAACGCAAATGCTCCTGGTACTTTTCTACACAAATTTACAAAATATTGCATGTACTATTTGGCCTTTTAAACATTTTTTGATTCGAGCGTCACTAATGAGTCTTTTTAGACAAAACGCGCGTCTGGCGTAAATATAAAATTTTGATCCTGGTATCTATGATGAGTTTATTTGCAACCACTGGGTCGATGCCACTGCTGGTGGAGATTTATTTCCCCGAGGGTATCATCAGCCCAGTAGTCAGCACTTCTGACACTTCTGTGTTGACTTGAGTTATCATTGATATGTTCATAATTATAAATTAACTGTTAACGAAACTTTGAATTTTTGAAAAACTAAGGCTTTTCTACCTCAGGAATAGATTACCTAAGCTGTATTTGGCAAAACTTTTAGGAATTTTTGGTCCTCGGTGCTCTTCGGCTTTGTACTCTATTTGGCCTTTTAAACATTTTTTGATTCGAGCGTCACTGATGAGTCTTTTTTAGACGAAACGCGCGTCTGGCGTAAATATAAAATTTTGATCCTGGTATCTATGATGAGTTTATTATATATAATATTGGAAAAAGACACATTTATGCATGAGGGTCTGGATGGTGGTCCTTCATTTCTGTATTCTTTAATTTTTTAGGCCATTTTCTCTATTCTTTATACTTTTTGCACACTATTCTCTATTCTTTATATTTTAGTACCTTATCATTCTCTATTCTTTATTTTTTTTTTTGGTCCAATTTTCTCTATCATTTACATGTGTAGCCCATTATTCTCTATCCTGTAAATCTCCATCCACACCCTCATGCATGGTATTTGTTTTGTGGTCAATATGATGGCATTTAAAAACTTCATTTATAAAACAAAAACTCAATTATATGATTAAATGTAATTGAATCGTATGATTTATTAACTTAAGGTTGATTCGGTACTGTTATTTGTCTCATACACTTTTTACGTACATAGATTTAATCATTGTGTAACAAACATCTGTCTATAACATAGTGCAAAAACGTGTGATGGATAGTTAACGTGGATAACGTATGATATATATACATCACTTTAGAAAACAAATTTGGGTAGATCACAGTTAAAGCTTTACGTTAATAAACTTTGGATTATCTCCCTGCGAGTAAAAACAAATAAAACAAACATACGTTCTCATCTTTTTTTAAAAGTTACAATGACATATTTTTTACGTAGGGGACACTGGTAGCATTTTTTAAGGTTTGCGGAATTTTCGAAAATAGTATGGACGAAGAAAACCCTTGCTTAATTATGTACAGAAAACTTTTCTCATCACACAGAGTTTCCTTCAAATTTCTCGCTATTTCTACACCAAAAGCCGATACTCATTTTTCACTATTTCAATTTTCTTTTGAACTGACAGGGCAGCAGAATATAAATTTACTACTAGCTATCTGTCTTTGATATAAATTCTAGGTGGCGCCCGTCATCTTTATTTACTTCCTTTTAACCTTTGAAGCTACAATATTGCAAAATGTTCGATACATTAAAAACAAGTTGCTGTCTTTAAAAAAAAGAAAAGCAATACGTGAACCTGAGACTGCTGACTGGTCACCAAACAATTGTTGCTGAATTTTTGGTTGTTTTTTATTTGAAATAATTAACTGTGAATAAAATAAGATAATGCTAATGATAAAGCACCTTTATTGAAAATGTATAATTGTGTGTAGATTCTTCCATAAGTCAACTGAAAGCAATCTTGGATAGTTGTGAATAGAAAAGTGTATATATACTGCTACTATTTCAATTTACATTTTAAGGCTTGACTATTTTATTCATTACTTGCGAGTGTACATATTTTTTTTTCATAATCCTATTGCAAACCCGGTTTCTGCAAACCGGATATCTAAGGCAAATTGCACAAACCAATCGCAATATAAATTTAAGCACTCAGTTTGCTATATAATCTTGATGCATTTATTTTATCTATCATATCTTCATATTTTGTTTCCTGGATGCCTTCATTTATTTCTATCCTCGTTATTGAAGCTGTCTGTACTCATGGTTGATGTTGTATAGATAAAGTCCAATTTCCATGTGAAATGAAATCCTATAGCATGCAACTTGTAAGAAGGTTTCGTTTATTTTTATGAGAGTAACACATAAGGGACCTCTTATATACTTAAAATCATTGTGGTCTCATAAAACATCTCAAATTTTAAGGATTGCCTGAATTTACTTTAATCGATCCAAATATTCTACAGGAAAACTTGGTTTTAAAGAATATCTTATTTTCAGAAGTTTTGTGAATACATGAACATACTATCAAAAGAACAAATTTATATAAAAAGATATGCAGATATATTAAGATACCAGGATTAAAATGTTGTACGCCAGACGCGAATTCAGTCTATAAAAGACTCATCAGTGACGCTTAAAACAAAAAAGTTAAAAGGCCAAATAAAGTAAGAAGTTGAAAAGAATTGAGGACCCAAAATTTCGAAACAAAGGTTTAGCCGAGTACATCTAAGGTAATCTATTCCTGGGGTAGGAATTTCTTGGCATTTCCAAAATGTCAAAGTTTATAATAGGACAGTCACTCAAAAAAAAAAAGAAGAGAAACAGCTATAGGTCAGAATACCTTAAAGAATGATGACCATGCTTGAAAGTCTCATGTCAAACTTTTTGTTTTGCGCAAGAAATAGTAAATAGAAAGCATACGCACTATTACTGATACTCTAGATAATAATACGCAGTTGCATCATCACATATATAAATCATGGCTCAAATACAATGTTTAATTGTTGAATTCGGATCTCAAACTACCTACCTCAAGTGTTTTGACTCCGGATTCGTTGCCATTTAATCCGGAATTTGTGTGAACGTAAACCAATAGTAAGTCGTGTGAACAGGGTGATATATAATGTAAATGAACCAAGACAATTTTCAAAATTGTATCATATTGCAAAGATTTAGATGCTATAAGGTTCAACTATTAAAAAAGAATTGAAATTTAATTATTAACATACATTCCGTTATAAATAATGCATATTTTACGGTTTTTCTTGTCGTATAACACACCGAAGGGTGTCAGGATTGATCAAATGAAAGACCGACCGTAGGAAGTCTTTCTTTGGCAATTCTGACACCCTGAGGTGTGTTAAGCGACAAGGAAAACCTTAAAATATGTATTATCTGACTTATTTACCATCAAAGAATATTATTTTCTGAAAGATTTGCATGACTTGCATCCTAGTTTACCGACCACTCTAAAGTGGGATATTCTTTACTGATGCGTTCATTTACGGCTACGGCTCATTTATAATGTGAAATAAAACTCACTAATTAATCTAGATATAAACATTACAAATCATTCTCCAGGTACAATAAAAATATTACTGTAACTGCATGAAGCAAGACACAAATGAATTGTTACCACCCGATAACGGTGTATGAAAAATACAAGTCATTTTGTAAGTAATTAATTGTACCAACTTAGTTTATGAAAGGGGGATGCCATGTTTTTTTTTTTTTTTTTTTTTTTTTTTCATGACATTTTTATCGCAGAAAAGCAGATTATATCTTTTTACATTTTTTAACGAATTATTCAGAATAATTTTCATTTGAATGGCAATACAATTTTTTTTTAAATGAGAATCAGGAGAAAATAAAATATCCCCCCACTCCCCCCGATTATAAATTACGTGGCTGTTATTCTATAGAAAATAAGAATATCTGATAGAGTAAAAGGTATATTTTTATAAAAAAAGTTAGGAACTGGCACGAAGAGAGCACGAAATCGTGATTCATGTACATGTAACACGAAAAACGAATATCCATTCATGTAGATCAAAGTATGATTAATTTCCAATACCGTATGATTCAATAAGATTTTCAAAATCCTACACACGAATGTGTTCAATCTGGTTTGTTTTTAAGGTGTTGTGAAAAGCTTTGCATTATTAAATTCATCTCACACAATGTCTCTTTATTGTAGGGATAAATAAACAAACCTTCTCATTATTTGTTTCGAAAGTTGAAATGTGCGTCAACGACGATATTGGCTTTTCAGTCTAATAAACGGAAGAAAGGATTGTTTCTGCCTTAAACTTATCAAATATGGAACATTAAAAGTAAATTTCAACTGGCAACAACACAAGACTACTATCAAACGAATTAAATGTTAAAGTTAATTATAGTTTGCCTTTTAATCAGGGAAAATAATGACCTTACACAGGTCATTTTTTTATGCCTTGAAGCATATTTCATTGAAACTTGGTATCGTCCGGGTTGATTCTTCGAAAGAATAACCTATCGTTCTGAAAGAAAATAACTCCATATAGGTATATAATGTTAATGAATCTTTTCCGAAAATTTAGAATATTATATCAATAAACACAAAGGTCAAGTATTTACTGATGAACATTTTATTTATCAAATCAATCTCTTCTTAAACTCTAACTTTTCACTATATGAATATATTGCTATACAACATATAAGCAGAAACTGATATAAATCCATACAAAACAGTATAAAATAATTAACGTAGTAATTACAAATTTTTTATGATTATTGTAAAGTATTAATTACGTTTTTTCTAGATGCAAGGATTTAAAAATCGTTGTGAATTGAAACCATGCAAGTATTTTTTCATTCACTACCGTTTAAAAATTAGATACTAACTTATGTATACGCACCAGCTCATTGGTGCTCAAATGTTGCATATTATTTTCATAAATGTATTCACTGTTCAAACCCTGGGACATAATACACGTCTGAATAACATTTTAATTATATTGTCCGGGTTGATTCTTCGAAAGAATAACCTATCGTTCTGAAAGAAAATAACTCCATATAGGTTTATAATGTTAATGAATATTTTCCGAAAATTTAGAATATTATATCAATAAACACAAACGTCAAGTATTTACTGATGAACATTTTATTTATCAAATCAATCTCTTCTTAAACTCTAACTTTTCACTATATGAATATATTGCTATACAACATATAAGCAGAAACTGATATAAATCCATACAAAACAGTATAAAATAATTAACGTAGTAATTACAAATTTTTTATGATTATTGTAAAGTATTAATTACGTTTTTTCTAGATGCAAGGATTAAAAATCGTTGTGAATTGAATCCATGCAAGTATTTTTTCATTCACTACCGTTTAAAAATTAGATACTAACTTATGTATACGCACCAGCTCATTGGTGCTCAAATGTTGCATATTATTTTCATAAATGTATTCACTGTTCAAACCCTGGGACATAACACACGTCTGAATAACATTTTAATTATATTGTCCGGGTTGATTCTTCGAAAGAATAACCTATCGTTCTGAAAGAAAATAACTCCATATAGGTTTATAATGTTAATGAATCTTTTCCGAAAATTTAGAATATTATATCAATAAACACAAACGTCAAGTATTTACTGATGAACATTTTATTTATCAAATCAATCTCTTCTTAAACTCTAACTTTTCACTATATGAATATATTGCTATACAACATATAAGCAGAAACTGATATAAATCCATACAAAACAGTATAAAATAATTAACGTAGTAATTACAAATCTTTTATGATTATTGTAAAGTATTAATTACGTTTTTTCTAGATGCAAGGATTTAAAATCGTTGTGAATTGAATCCATGCAAGTATTTTTTCATTCACTACCGTTTAAAAATTAGATACTAACTTATGTATACGCACCAGCTCATTGGTGCTCATATGTTGCATATTATTTTCATAAATGTATTCACTGTTCAAACCCTGGGACATAATACACGTCTGAATAACATTTTAATTATATTGTCCGGGTTGATTCTTCGAAAGAATAACCTATCGTTCTGAAAGAAAATAACTCCATATAGGTTTATAATGTTAATGAATCTTTTCCGAAAATTTAGAATATTATATCAATAAACACAAACGTCAAGTATTTACTGATGAACATTTTATTTATCAAATCAATCTCTTCTTAAACTCTAACTTTTCACTATATGAATATATTTCTATACAACATATAAGCAGAAACTGATATAAATCCATACAAAACAGTATAAAATAATTAACGTAGTAAGTACAAATTTTTATGATTATTGTAAAGTATTAATTACGTTTTTTCTAGATGCAAGGATTTAAAAATCGTTGTGAATTGAAACCATGCAAGTATTTTTTCATTCACTACCGTTTAAAAATTAGATACTAACTTATGTATACGCACCAGCTCATTGGTGCTCATATGTTGCATATTATTTTCATAAATGTATTCACTGTTCAAACCCTGGGACATAATACACGTCTGAATAACATTTTAATTATATTGTCCGGGTTGATTCTTCGAAAGAATAACCTATCGTTCTGAAAGAAAATAACTCCATATAGGTTTATAATGTTAATGAATCTTTTCCGAAAATTTAGAATATTATATCAATAAACACAAACGTCAAGTATTTACTGATGAACATTTTATTTATCAAATCAATCTCTTCTTAAACTCTAACTTTTCACTATATGAATATATTGCTATACAACATATAAGCAGAAACTGATATAAATCCATACAAAACAGTATAAAATAATTAACGTAGTAATCACAAATTTTTATGATTATTGTAAAATATTAATTACGTTTTTTTTCTAGATGCAAGGATTTAAAAATCGTTGTGAATTGAAACCATGCAAGTATTTTTTTCATTCACTACCGTTTAAAAATTAGATACTAACTTATGTATACGCACCAGCTCATTGGTGCTCATATGTTGCATATTATTTTCATAAATGTATTCACTGTTCAAACCCGTGGGACATAATACACGTATGAATAACATTTTTAATTATATTGTATTAAGGATAAATTTAGTCTCAGTTTAAACTTAATAATTTTGATGAATATTCTCTTGGTCTGGTAGTATCTATTAATGAAATTAAATATTTTTGACAGAAAAATCCTTTTGTTTAATTATCTTTCTGCTTTCCGACCACTTTGTGTCCGACCTAAGATAAATATTTATAACAGAAATATCGTTTTGTTAATTTTCTTCATGCTTTTAGGTCGACATTTTCCCAGGCTATGAATAAAATACAAAAAAAATCACGTGATAAACGTTCAGAAATAATAATTTTATTCTGAGAAATTTACGGAAAGTCTCGGTACCGACTGTTTACACCAACTTAAACAGGTAAAATGAAGGGGATTGTCTCAAAATAAAATAAAGAGTACTAAACAATTAGCATTTCAAGGTAAAAGTTGTAGATAACTGTTAAACAAGATTGTACACAACGATTTATTTAATTCAATAAAGATTGTTGTCGGTTTATAAGTCCTGCAGAGGTCGCCATAATTTTTCTGAACTTTTGTCTTGCGTGTCTTCATAAAGGTTTTCTATTGATATAAAAATGAAATGGGGTATGACTGCCAATGAGACAGCTATCCACCAGATTTGAAATGGAATAATAGCAATCAAGTATATGCCACTGTATATGGCATTCAATAATGGGAGAAAACCCATACCGTTTAGTCAGCTATAAAAGTCCTCGAAATAAAAAATTTGAAACAATTCAAACGAGAAAACTAACGGCCTATAATTTATCACAAAACAATTTACGAAAAATAAATATGACAGACATGAACCAACAACAACAACTGTACTACAGGTTCCTGACTTTGGGCAGGCACATAAAGAATTCGAAGGGGTTAAACATGTCTGTGAGCTCTCAAACCCTCCCTTAAACCGGGACAGTGGTGCAACAGCACAACATGGGAACAAACTGTAAAATCAGTTGCAATAGGTTTAACTCAAAAAGATCGGTACGAGGCACAAAAACAATTAGCATAAACACAATAGACAGAAAGCACCACAAATAAGGGTACTCTCAATTACTGAAAGCTAGTCAATAGCCAATTACAGCTAATTAATAAATTATGTTCTCCCAGACTGAAAGCTATGAATTTATTCTCCTAGCAGCTCATACTCTTCCGAAAAATTAATCGGTGGGTCAAATCAATTCTGTCTCATCATCATGTACTGTTGTGCGTCATTTTGATGGTCACCGTAACAAATGTTCCCTCGTTGTCAACTATAACTTGCGTATTCATTGTGTGGTAGTGACGATGACCGGAAAAATACAGTTCTTGCCAAATATCCCGTTTTCCTCTCCATTCGTTCGAAGCAGGACACTGCACGAACCAAAGCTTTGAAATATTGGAATACATATATAAATCTTCGCTTGAATTTGTGCAACACTAACGTGAGGGATACGACTGAAGCCACATTCTATACAAAATAACCCGATTTTTCTGAGATAATTTGTGGAGTCACGTACCAGCATCTTGTGCAAATGAGTCCTTGACAAGCTGCACAATATCTAGCATGTTTTCAGGGGTTTCGCCGGTTGCAAGATAAAGAAAAAAATGTCTGTGTTTATTATATGTGTTTGGCTACGGTAATTTTCTCATAAACTCAATAAATATTAGAAAAAAGTATATTCTAACTTTGTAAAGCTTTTTGATATACAGATTTAGATTGAAGAATGCATTTAATACCAAAGATAAGATATAAAGTTCCGGCTCCTAACTTGGTATATAGAAATGCTCTTAAGAAGGTCCATACAAAAACTATGCCTGACAGCCCTATACAATTTTCAAAATGGCCATCGTAGCCTTTGAGCGGTCGACTTCTCGTGAAAAACGACTAAATGTAGATTTGAAATTAGATGGCAGAAATGTTCCTGGAATTATCCTCCACCAAAATTGGTTCTGATTATTCCGACAAATTTAATAAAAGCTGCGCCATGAGCGCATGATACGCCCGTCGCTTTTTAACATATACAGTTCCATAACTCCTCAATGTCATATCAGAAATTTATATAAAAAAATCTACAGGGATGTTATTTTAATAGATATAAACCAGTCACCAAAGTTTCATGAAAACTGCTCAAAGCACTTTTGAGTAATTGTCCGAAAAATGGAAAATCCCCGCTTTTTTATGAACAAATCTCATAACTCGGAAACGTAAATTCTAAAATTTATAAAAATCGAAAGGGAGCTCAGGTCAATAGATATGAACAATTCACCAAAGTTTCATACGAACTGGTTAAAGCGTTTTTGCGTTATTGTCCGACATGTCGACTACAGACGAACAGACGGACGGACAGAAGAACAGACGGGCGGATAACGGTATACTATAATACGTCCCGGAAACGGGCGTATACAAATGTGGCCATCATGGTCTGTGATTGATTGACTTATTTTTTCAAACCATACTTGATAGAAATTTACCTGGATTGCCATACTAGTATTACAAAATTGTTTCCGATGGCCCATGAAGATTGTCTAAATGGCCTCTACAGACCCTAATTGGTTAGCGTATTTTTAAAGTAATTTTTGTCAGCATGGATAATCTGACCCTTCTTCTCCCATTCCCCCTGGTTAACTAACCTTCCCTCTATTTTAGTATCTGTGGAACAGTACATTTTTTCTATCAGAAAACGGTATTTTTTTTTATTTGTTCACAATCTATGGCATTGAAGTTGTAGAAAAAATAATTCAAAAGTACTTATCTGGCTTCATATACATATGTACTAGCTTGGCGCCATATCTGATTGAAAAGTCCTGTTACGGAATTCTGGACTCAATTTTTGCTGCTTATTGTCAGTGGGGTGATACTATACTCCGTCCATGGGAATCTGATTTTATTTGCATATAAATACCTTATGAATCGCGTAAGCCGTAAACATTACATTTGAGACGACCCTTTTCATTTTATCTGTCAAAGTCGGTGTCAACAGTTGGTACCGAGACTTTCCGTAAATCTCTACTAATAAACTATTCCCAGGTTTATTGTCACAATGCACAACAGCCTGCTGTATTACAACTACACAACACGCACAGGGACCGTCTCAAAGCATGAATTATATAATTGCGTCATCATTATATTTGATATTTAATTAATATTCGAATTATGAAATATACATATGTTTTGTCAAAAGGCAAACAGGTTCTGACATATAAATGATTTTTTAACTACAACCTAGTCTTTATTTCTTTACTATCCGATCTACAAATGAACTTTGATTGTTGAAATATAAAATGTCACGTGGCATCCTATCCATAGTGGGACCTATCAAAGACATAGATATCTACCCATATAAATGATCGAACATTTTCGAGAAGTACCGAGAATCTTGTTTCCGGAAATATCCGAATGGCCCATAGAAGCTACCAAAACTAAACAATATATAGGCGTGAACCCCTCACGCAATAATACTGGAAGAAAAGTCAACAAACAGATGGAAGAAACTTAAAGGTAAGTTTACGATTTAACAATCGTAACTACTCAATCATTCCCGCTACGCCTACTATAATATTGTAGGCGAAGCGAGAATGATCGAGTAGTTACGATTGACGATTTAAGAGAGTCCGTATTAAAACTTAAATAAAAAGGATAATCATTTTCAGTTTCCTTGTATTTAACAAATAGTTCGACCAATCTCTTCACGAGTTCATCACCTCTTTCATCGCAGAATCTTTAATCTTGAATTATCTTTTTTTTTTGTAGCAATTGTAATGTTAATTAAATGGGTACCCGACTCTTTGACGAAAATAGATTTGGCTCGTTTAATTTTCATAAAATATTGACAAAATATTCACTTTGACCTGCTGGCAAAAAAATCAAGTAATTTGAATCACACAATTTACAGGAATAATTCCATTGGATATATTATAGCAGTTTGACAAACACTGAGTTTGAATATTGAGAAGCTTGAATCTCTTGACTAATGGTAAGTGATTTAAACGTTCAGCTGATTAACTGTGTTCTGTATCCCCTTAGTTAAACTATCAAAGGTATAATAGTTCAAAACAGGAAGCAAACGAACTGATTTATAGTACAAGAATTATGACAGACATCAACCGAAGACAAAACACTGGATAACAACTCTCTGGCTATGTACAGGAACAACAATATTGAAGCTGGAACAAATATTGCTGTGAACGCTGAACACACGCATAACTTGAAACAGTGGGTAACAACACAACATAATGACATCATCGTGGCATCCCTTTTGTACTGAGATTGATAAAAGTTCATTTTTTAACCTACAATGTATAAATTCCCAAAAGATTCCCAGCACTTTGATAGGAGTGGTCAGTGTGGACTGAGACGTTGTAATCGAATTACTTTCATGATCCAATTCTACAGTAATTGGCCAAGTTAAGACCAAATTTAAAGCGCATGTTGATGGGAATATTGACATGGGTCAACGGTTTAACAAAAATATTAACCCCCCTCCTTTTGTGTAAACTTTTATTACAGTTTCTACACACGGTCTTTGTCCGACGACAACCACCAAATCCTTCTCTACTAAGACAAACGCAGCCATCCTTATACTTATATTTTGCAATCAATGATAATGATGTTAACGTTTCAACACCAATATTGCTGCAAAATTTAGATAAAATTGGTCCACTTTTATTAACAACAAATATTGGACATATAATTTGCGCTATTAGTATATAACGTACAAGGAAAGGAGAATCAATGTTCTTTTATTATAGAACAGATAACTATTTTTTAAAATGTATACGGAATGCATGCAAGATTTACTGACGATCATATTTTGCATGAACTGCAGAAGCGCTTTTTGCTATAAACATTTCATCGTCACTTGCATTTATTTCGTATAATTATATAAAAACTACAGCACGCAAGCCTTTATTATAGATCTTCGAAAACAAATACAAAAGATATATGGAAATCTAAACATTAATTAAAGATAACCAAACTTTTGGCAGAGAAATAGTCAAGTATCTGTATATGTATTCATTAGCAATATACATTGATGTAAAATCGACTGAACCGGCCGTAATCGACGTGTGGTGGTTCCAGTGACTGTCTATCAAAGAAATAAAAATTAACTGTTTCGTTGAGTGGGTTTCTTTTTGGTACATGTATTTATTAAAATTTATTATTTGTTATCTTATAAACATATCATGAATATAAAGTTGGCATTTCATATTGTTTGTTAAGGATGTACTTAGGTCAGGTTTATGATTTACGTCAGATGTTCGGACGCCTTGGTTTTTTTCCTACGATACAGGATAAAATATTTTGCCCCATAACACCCATTTTTCTGTTCATATAAGACTTCAATAGCTCACAAAAGGTCATTTACCAAAATTTAAGCCGATTCTAGATTTCTTTTCTTTCGATTTGAGACCCAAATATTACCAATGCAAATATAAGGTAAAAGTCTGAGTCAGCCTTTTCCCGCCATATTTTTAGCTTATTTTGTTCCTTTACTAATGCTCTTCCGACTTAAAATATCAATTTTAATTTCTAGATTTTTTTAATTTCACCTAAGTAAATCCTTAAATTTTTTTTTTTTTTTTTTCGGGAGACGGATTTATTGCTGTGAGATAAAATCAAATTGTAACTCAGATTTTTAATTTATTGATTTGATGATTCTTCACTTAAGTATTACATAATTTACATTCATACTCACAATAATGAAACTTATACAATTCCTACCTTTTCACCTACTGTTATGTCATCTACAATTCATTAAAATTTCCAAGATTATTAGACAGCTCTCACATCAATAAGACTAATCCATAAATGATATCTTTAAAATAAACATAAACTATAAATCTTGCGCAAACTATTAATGAATTCTGGATTAAAACTGATCATTAGATCATTTTAACACTTTAATCATTTTTTGGTAGGGATGAGGAGCTAAGACATCCAGTACCCTACCTATTTCATATATTTTGAATAGCAGTAAATGATACTCTATCATATATTTTTGTTTTCACAAAAAATACACCGGTAGGAATCAAGATTACGCTATTTTATGGAGAGAAAAAGAGATTTGAGAAATGTCTTATGTTTTACTGTGGTTTTGCATTGCATCTGGGAAAAACACAAAAATCTGATTATTTTCAGACATTTTGATTTAATCAGCAACCTAATGATATATTTCATCTATATTTTTCAACCCTATCATATATTTTTTTGAGTTTGAAAAAGTTCTGTTTCCAGAGGCTCATCCCTACCACTCATTATATAGTAAGTCCCCTCCCCGCGATTAGTTAATAAGCCATAGAATGACCATATTCATTACGTATAAGCAATGCAATGTTAAAACAATAAGAAAACCCATATTGTAATTAGCTATCGAATGACTATTTTCTTTACGCCCTATCAATCCAATGAAAACTGCCTTTTTAACTTTTTTAATTCGAGCGTCACTGATGAGACTTATGTAGACAAAATGCTCATCTGGCATATAAAAGTTTAATCCTTTGTCTTGGATTAGTTTATTGATAGATAGTTCTAGAATGGTTGTCGTCACTGCGTACAATCAATCCAATGTCACAACTGTTTTCAATAAGAAACGCTGACCAATGCAGAAAAAAAAACCAATATAAAAATCTCACTAGTAATTGTAATTTACTGCGGAATGACTCTTTTCCTTACGCACTATCAATCCAATTTCAAACAATAAGACAAGTTCATTAGGTAATTAGCTTTGAATGAGTATCTTCATTACGAAAAATCTTTCCACTATTAAGTCAAATTTATTTTAACGACACCGCAGTTAATTTGTTGTTCATTTAAACCGTGTTTTGATCGACAGATGGTATAATTTGCTGAGAACAAAAATCATAAAGTGAGTAAATAAAGAGTCACGAAATTATTTAAGGGAGGTATAAATAAAGGTTTTACAAGTAACAAATACAGTTTTTGCAATGGCTTTGCAAGAACTAAGAACGTTTTGGATGCTACTGCTTACCAATTTTCGTTTACTATTTTTGATGATGGTCTTCACAAGTTATTTTGTTGCTATTGATGGGATTCAGGAAATGCGTTATACTACAGCTATGGTACCGAACAATTCAACTGAATACACATCGGGTGTTTTCCAAAGTACCGAGGAGTACCGAACAGAATTAGCTATTGGGGACAGATCGTCGATTCAAGATGCTGCATTACAGAATTCCTCATACATGTCGCCAGATAATATTTTCAGATTACGTGGTAGTCCTGAAACAAACCGTGTTTTAAATACCGGAAATCAATCTGAACTGCACCAACTGTTTCCGATCGTTACTTTCGATGAACAGAAACGTGATATATCTAATAGATTTGATCAGAGTACAGATACTACGGCAACCGATATATTTCAACAATATTCATCATCGAATCCAAAAACTGATATCGAAGAGCTCGTCTCCTTAGATTTGTGTCGACAATATAGTTCATGTGAACGTGTTTCAAATTTGACTTTCAAATTCTGTCAATGCGATGCATTATGTGTAATATACAATGACTGTTGCTATAACGCTGATATCCCAGATAGTTCTACCGTTTCCAGTGACCTTCAGTTTGATTGTATATCACCTATAATGTTCAGTTGGGAAGCTGCTTACAACGGCTATCAAGTTGTAAAAACATGTCCGAAAAATTTGAAAAATACTGAAATTGACATCAAATGTCAATCAGACGATATTTTTTTATTTGGTCCATGGGTTATTAGTAATTCGAATATTATGTTTAAAAATCGTTTCTGTGCCAAATGTAATAACGCGAATGTCTACAAACCCTTTGACGTCAAACTCTCATATCAAAAGTCAAATGTTACTATTAGTAAGAACTCCAATCCGACCATAGTGCTGGCTGCTATGAAGGATTTATATGAATATAGCGCCAAGAACAATTTTGTTGTAGAGTTTATTCCACCAGTGGCTAAAAATCTACGTGAATGTTTTTTGTACAATGATCCGAGAAATGAAAGCAAAATTTGTTTGAACAATTACATCAGCCCTGCAATAGTAGAAAAAAATGGAAAGAAAGAAGTAGTCAGAAATACATTTTGTATCGGTCCGGATTTGTTATTTTGGTGTGTTGGTATGTTTGATACATTTGACCCTTCGTATGTAATAAATCATGACACGTTTCCAATGACTGTTTTATTCCAATTTCAGCAGGGCTGTAAAGGCGAGGTAGGTAAAACATACTGCTATAAACATATACATATGCACATTCACGGTTTTTCAATCTGTTAATATATATGTATTTTGGCATTGCACAAGGTCATGTTTTTCTTTGGCTGTAAATGATGTCTGTTCACTAGATCCATTGTTGGATGTGTACTGATTGATACGATACTCTAGTATTAGATACATTATTTTTTTTTTGTAAGTTCTTTATTTGCTTTTAACTAGCTCTCAGTAACCTTCTGCACTTTTTTGGTCTTTTGGAAAATGTTGTTTGTGCTGTATTTAGACCCCTCCACTAAAAAATTTGTTTTGCATGCACACGTATAAAAATTGCGGTTTTTATCCAACGCAATTATAGGTTTGAACGTTGTTTTCAATTTGTACTTTTTTCGTTTGGGCTTGTATTATATTTGCCTTCGGGTTTATATGATCCGTTCATCCTATTTCGACTCTTCAAAATTCTAGAGTCTATCCTAAATTGAGGTAAATTATATGGCCTTCCAAATACCGTTTCGATTCCTAACATCACTGAAGAGACATTAATTGTCGAAATCCGGATATGGTGTACAAAATTTGCACCTCATGTTTGCGGTATACCATCTTTTCCGCAAGTTTAATGTTTTCTGTTTGGTAATAAATTAATTATAAGATCCATTTTGTTACATGTTGTGATCCGTTTATTTGGCAATCGCTAATGGCAGTCAGCAGGGTTTAAGAACATCAGTTGTTCGACCTGCTAGTCAAATGCGTTTTGTTAAAATATACTTTTTCACTTTTTTGGTCTTTTGGAAAATGTTGTTTGTGCTGTATTTAGACCCTCTACTAAGAAATTTGTTTTGCATGGACACGTATAAAATTGCAGTTTTATCCAACGCAATCATAGGTTTGAACGTTGTTTTCAATTTAGACTTGTTTATAGTTGTATTTTGTATATAGTTTCAACATTATTCAAGCCGCTAGATTTTCGTTTGAATTGTTTAACATTTGACATTTTGCGGCCTTCTATAAGAGACTATATGGTTTGGATTTTGCTCATTGCTGAAGGCCGTACGGTGACCTATAGCTGTTAACTTCTTCTGTGTCTTTTGGTCTGTGGTGGATTTGGCAATTTGTTTAGAACAAAGCTTCATTTTTGGTAAAAAAGCTACTGATGAATGCAAGATTGTATACGTCCTTTGTTTTAAAAGTTTCGGGTTTGAGTGGTCATGATAAAGATAAATTCAGAAAAGCGCTAAGGAGACACGAAATTTGTTGTTTTCATTTTGGAGCACGCCTTGAAAACAAAATTAGGCTATTATCTAATGATATCATCTTATGCAATTGTGTTTGACTCTCTTTCAAAATGTCTTCATAGAGATGATATGTCACAGTAAAAATCAAGTTGTGAAAAGAACTATGATTGCCAGTCCTTGCAATCTGCATTATGATCAGGATATCTCAAATGACGACTCAAAAGAGGATTTGTATTAAGGACATGGTTAAAAGTCACTACGATGGTCATTCATATTTTGAAATGGCTACCAATGTCGACAATGAAACGGTTAAGATCTATCAAACTCAATCGTTCTATCGTCGACGATGAAACGGTGGTAAAGAGGGTTATGATAATTTGCTTTTCTTATAGCCCATATAGATATTGGTATCACTACACACCAGTAAAAGTCTGAAATGGCCTATATCTGTACTCGACTGTACTGATTTGTACTCGACCAGTTTGAGTTGGTCTGAAATTTACTCGATATTACTCAACCCCAATCTTAACCATACTCGACTGTACTGATTTGTACCTAACTCTCATATTTGCCATTGGAAATAGTCTGAACTATTACTCGACCAGTCTGAAACAGTCTTAACCAATTCTCGACCTGTACCCGACCAATACTTGACCAATACTCGACCTATTTTTCAGTCTGAAACATACTCGACAAAAGGTCTGAACAATACTCGACTAGTCTGAACCATACTCGACCAAAGGTCTGAACAATACTCAACCAATCTATTAAAACCATACTTGACCAAATGACCTCTACTTTTTTAATTCTATCTGTTTAAATAACTTTCTTTTAACTGACATGACAAGAGCTACAATAAAGTAAAGATATATGAAAACAGATTTTACATCCTTACATGATTATCAGATTTATTAAATCGAGATAGTTAAATTACCTAATTTTAAAGTATGAGTCTTGTTATAAAAAGATTTTTTAACCTGAAAACCACACCTGTACTGAGGGTAATAAAACCTTATTGAGGTGCTTCTTGTTTTGGCATGTTGTTTGGTTTTTTAAACAAAACTTAATTCACCTAAATTCTTAAATAAAATCTACATAGGTTTCATAGTTGTACATACCATAGTTGTATATAACTATCTTTTAACAACAGCCAACAAAATCTCTGAAATTCTTAGCTTGATATCAGAAATAAATCTATTTTTATTATCATTTGGCATATTTATATATATATATATATCTCAAAGGGATAAAAATTAAAGAACTTATTTGAATTATTCTATTGATTATGGACAGACTACCAAGTAATACCTCCTGCTTGGGGCATACTCATTAAAAGATCACACCTGGTCAGAGAGTAACAAATTTTAAATAACATCCATAGAAAATTAAACAGCATCCCGTAAAACTGAAATCACAAGGCCTTTTAATTCACTAGATAAGTAATACACGAGTTTAAGAAAACAGTGTTTTCGTTTTACCTTTAAAACACAGGACACACCTGTACTGAGGTAATTAAACCTTGTATGCCATGTCTTTAATCTAAACAAAACTTAATTAATCAACCTGAATTTTTACTATAACTTTGGAACACAATTTTTTTTTAAACAGTTTTATCAAGGATTGCTATGAAAGTTTTATTATATTAAGGACTTGGTTTTCAAAACAAAATAGTTATTTTCAAAATTTATTAAATTACTTTATACACAATAAAAAATGTTCACCGCGTTATTTATTAAACATGAATAACACCACAAATCTATACAAGGCTTAAGTTAGTGTTGATAGTTTTCCAGTAACCATAAAATATATCTGAAACATTTAATAAAAATTTGAATAGCCTTTAAGATATTTGAATAATGGTCGAAAGTTCTTGTATGTTTTATGTACATAATGCAATGTGAACATGATATCATGCATATAAAATTCATTTAACCGAAAAATTTAATTTATGACATGATATTTGTTTTTTTTTTTTTTTTTTTTTATCTGACCAGAAATTACTTCCTATGATCATTTTGTTTTATCTTTATTTTAAAGGTGACTAAAATACATCCGCGACATCGCGGATCCTTGACTAAATAAAAGTACCTACGCCTTATTTTAAGCCTTGATTTTTAGTATTCGTATTGTGATCTGATAAAGTCGTGCTGATTATAAGGTGCATAGTTTTCTCTGCTATCAAAATCTTTCTGTTTGAACACGTCCCGGTTTTCTTACTACAACTGGAAAATTCAAGTGACAATTTATAGATTGAATTTAGTAGTATTAATCCTGTGAAGTTCATGACCTTGTTATTTTAGTATTATAGATTTCGCGGGTAGTACGTCGACTGAGCATGCGCGAAAGCGTATAAGACACGGATCGATAACGGTCTCCGAATTTGGATATTTTCTCAAAACTGGCATTTTCTGTGGAAAACAGATTGTTTCAAAGACAAATTTAGGAAGTATAAAACACTACATTTATACGTCATATCACAAATATTTCCGACTTTTTGTATGGTTTCAGAGGAGTTGCGGCTCAATAAAATCTTTCCTTCCTTTAGTAGTATAGATACACATTATATATATATATATATATATATATACCATCTTTTCCGCAAGATTATTGTTTTCTGTTTAGTATTAAATTTATAATTAAGATCCATTTTGTTACATCTGGTGATCCGTTTACTTGGCAATCGCCAATGGCAGTCAGCAGGGTTTACGAACATCCGTTGTTCGACCTGCTAGTCAAATGCGTTTTGTTACAATATACTTTTTACGTTTTGATTTTTGGAAAATGTTGTTTGTGCTGCATTTAGACCCTCTACCAAGAAATTTGTTTTGCATGCACATGTATAAAATTGCGGTTTTCATCCATCGCAATCAGGTTTGAACGTTGTTTTCAGTTTAGATTTGTTTATATTTTTCGTTTGGGCTTGTATTATATTTGCCTTCGGTTTATATGATCCGTTCATCCTATTTCGACTCTTCAAAATTCAAGAGTCTATCCTAAATTGAGGTAAATTATATGGCCTTCCAAATACCGTTTCGATTCCTAACATCACTGAAGAGACATTAATTGTCGAAATCCGGATATGGTGAACAAATTTTGCACCTTTTGTTTGCGGTATACCATCTTTTCCGCAAGTTTACTGTTTTCTGTTTGTATTAAATAATAATAAAGATCCATTTTGTTACAGCTGGTGATCCGTTTATTTGGCAATCGCCAATGGCAGTCAGCAGGGTTTAAGAACATCCGTTGTTCGACCTGCTAGTCAAATGCGTTTTGTTAAAATATACTTTTCACTTTTTGGTCTTTTGGAAAATGTTGTTTGTGCTGTATTTAGACCCTCTACTAAGAAATTTGTTTTGCATGCATACGTATAAAATGGCGGTTTTATCCATCGCAATCATAGGTTTGAACGTTGTTTTCAATTAAGACTTGTTTATATTTTTTTGTTTTGGCTTATATTATGTTTGCCTTCGGGTTTAAATGATCCGTTCATCCTATTTCGACTCTTCAAAATTAAAGAGTCTATCCTAAATTGAGTAAATTATATGGCCTCCCAAATACCGTTTCGATTCCTAACATCACTGAAGAGACATTAATTGTCGAAATCCGGATATGGTGTACAAATTTTGCACCTTTTGTTTGCGGTATACCATTCGCAAAATTATTGTTTTCTGTTTGGTATTAAATAATAATTAAGATCCATTTTGTTACATCTGATGATCTGTTTATTTGGCAATCGCCAATGGCAGTCAGCAGGGTTTAAGAACATCCGTTGTTCGATCTGCTAGTCAAATGCGTTTTGTTAAAATATACTTTTCACTTTTTGATCTTTTGGAAAATGTTGTTTGTGCTGATGCACACGTATAAAATTGCGGTTTTATCCATCGCAATCATAGGTTTGAAAGTTGTTTTCAAATTAGACTTGTATATATATATATATATATATATATATATAAAACCGCAATTTTATACGTGTGCATGCAAAACAAATTTCTTGTTAGAGGGTCTAAATACAGCACAAACAACATTTTCCAAAAGATCAAAAAGTTAAAAGTATATTTTAACAAAACGCATTTGTCTAACTGGTCGAACAACAAATGTTCTTAAACCCTGCTGACTGCCATTGGCGATTGCCAAATAAACGGATCACCTATGTAATAAATGGATCTTAATTAAGAATTTAATACTAAACAGAAAACAATAAACTTGCGGAAAATATGATATACCGCAAACAAAAGGTGCAAAGGTTTTTGTACACCATATCCGGATTTCGACAATTAACGTCTCTTCAGTGATGTTAGGAATCAAAACGGTATTTGGAAAGCCATACAATATATATATATATATATTTATTTATAAGTGTTGATCAATTAAGGTGTTGATGATTATATTATGTTTTTTGTTAAATTTTGGTTTCAATGCTATATCATGTATATTAAATACATTTTTGATTTCAAATTGTTGTTCAAATTCCTAGCCAAGGAAAATATCTGTTGTTAAAAACAGTTCTTAAATTGGTGAAATATAATAGATAGATACAAAAAATAGGTCTAGGTTGGTTAAGACTTGGTCAAGTATGGTTCAGACTAGGTTGAATATGATTCAGACTAGGTCGAGTATGGTTCAGACTAGGTCGACAATGATTCAGACACTTATACAGTGGTTACCTCTTGGAGTAAAAGTCGAGTACAAGTTAAGACTGTTAAGTATGGTTCAGACTACAGTCAATTAATATCTAATAAACTTCTGTCCAATTCAGACTGGTCGAGTAAAAATAAGTACAGTCGAGTAAGATATAGGCCATTTCAGACTTTTACTGGTTTGTAGTGTATTGAACACAGTCATCCTTGTCCCCTATTGATTTTGTTTGCCTGAAAAAAGCATCACTGAATTTCGAAATCATTTCATCTAATACCGAAGTAAAATGTTGATAGTTTAACTAAATATTTTGTGGGTCAAATGTGATACGTGAGTCCCAGAATTATATAAACTCCTTAGCATATTGTTCCTACGTTTTTGACATTCATATTAAGAAAATATATAAAAAAAGTTAAATAACAAAAATACTGAACTCAAAGGGAAATTCAAAACGGAATGTCCTTAATAAAATTACAAAATACAAAACTCAAACACATCAAACAAGTGGAAAACAACTATCTTGTTCCTGACTGGTACAGGCATTTCCTTATGTTGTAAATTTCTTTTAAACGCAAACACATTCATTTGAAAAATAAAGATTGGTAGATGTGTTCAAATAAAGGGAATGATCGTTTTCATTTAAATCTTAAGTTCAGAGTATAAAAGACACAATCTTCAACAATTTACATTCTAAACAGTCTGATTAAAGATAATCTTGCAAACTTTCTTCTAAACTAACTAATCAACAGACTGTTTTAAAAAACGGACTTTTCTCAATTAGTACGCACTTTCTTGAAACGTACACATGTTGGAAGTCTTAATACTTCTAATGAAGATATTACTTTGGGTATATGGTTGAAATTAGCTTTGATATTTGTCTATCAACTTAATATTTCCAAAGAAACCAGATAGGGCAAGCCTTTGTTTACATTAGGTTCTAACAAAGTCCTTGACAGAGCTACTTTTTACGCATAAATATTTTTACGTATTGTTTTGTTGTAATGAAGAACACAAATTTTATAAATTTTCTTCCTAATATATACATTGATATATATTTTATAATAAAAATCATTGTACTAGTTTTAATAGTATAGGAGGTACAACTGATATGCATTTATTTGATAAATCCAGATCAACAAACATATACTTGATCATTATGATATACTACTTACATCAACGGTATTTTTTTTTTATGTTACTACATAAACTAGGGATGTCAACTCGGTGAAGATTTACTAATCGAGTACTCGTTAGATTTACCGAACGATACTCGAGTACTCCATCGGAAAAACATCTTCAAAATGGAAACACAAAATTATACCCATTTTACGTATTGTGGGTCATTCTCTTATGGACGTAAAACCCTCGACATTATTATTTAGGACTAGATAATAGTCCCAGGAATTTTATACCATAATTAATAGCTCATTTACTACATCCACTAATTATGTAAACTGGCAATAATCTAATCAATTAATTAATAAACATCTATAGAAAAATGTTTACTCAAACGATAGGGTTTGTGAATCGTAAAAACATATTTAATGATCAAAAAAGGGGTGATGATTAGAACTTACTGACCCCTTTAACCATTCTCTGAGGGTCGATGCAGGGTGGAACGAATTTGTTCTTATTAAGAAATATTTTCTTTTCAAAGTTTTCTTGGACGAGTAGATTTCTCAACTTTGTTACGTAACTAACAGTCATGCTGCTGAAAATATTTGCTCTGACGGTAGAGGGTTGGTCGAATGACTAAGACACGATAAGCTAAAAGTGTAAGCCTTAGAAATGTGTGCTTGTTCATAGTCTACATCTGTTCGAGGGAATTTTAAATGACAATTAAACGAAAACATTCGAAGCGTATTTTAATTTTGATTAATATTTAATTACCCGGGAGGCGCTCTTAATTCAAATATTTTTTCTTTAAGAAGGCAACAACATTCTAACTAAAACCGATTAGTCGAGTGTTATTTTGGTATTCGATACTCGGTACTACCGAGCGATACTCTAGTACTTGAGTACTCGTTGACATCCCTAATATAAACT
>JAASAO010003128.1:0-30404 GCA_017311375.1 Mytilus coruscus | reverse complement strand
GAATTTCACGTCAGAAATTCCTCTTCCTGTCCTTACTACAATGGTAGAGCCAGACGGGATTTGTTGATGACCATACATGGCCAGATCAATTTGTAGTGACAAATGTGTCTCGTATACTGAAATGCCAAAGAATCGATTGCAGAAATTAAAACATTTTTTAAAAGTCCTAAGGTTAAACAGCCTAATTGCCAAAATACGTTGTAATTGGTGGAATATAGAGGCCGATCAGAAGGTACAAAACAGAACTCTAAACATGCCAAACAGAACTGGTTGACCTTTCTGTCAATCATTTAGAGGTTGGTTACAGGCAGGCTTTGCTTTCTACGGTGACACATCCATTGATAAGAGGAAAAACAGGATTTCAGTGCATACGAAATGTTTTTAACTTTATACATGACGAAATCAATTCAACTTTCGAACTGAAATATTGTTTTTGACAATGAAGTAATGAATGAAATGTATGTTTATACAATTCCATATTGGAAAAAAGAATAAGCTAAAGTTGCGTTTTTAAAGTCCGTCAGTATATAACATTAACATGTTATCGTCCTGAATATGCCTTAAATTGCCACTGAACGTATCCAACCATCCATCCATCCATTATCTCGAAGTTTTAAAACAGAATTGTATTGCTAGTTTTGTATTACATGTTCAAATAAAATTGAGAATGGAAACGGTGAATGTGTTAAAGAGACAACAACCCGACCAAAGAGCAGAAAATAGCTCAAAGTCACCAACGGATCTTCAACACAGCGAGAAAATTCCGCACCCGGAGGCGGGCTTCAGCTGGCCCCTAAACAAAAATGTATACTATTTCAAAGAAAATGGACGTCACACTAAATTCCGAAAAAATATAAATGAACCAAAAATAAAAAAAAAAAAACAAACAAACAAACAAACAAGACTAACAAAGGCCAGAGGTTCCTGACTTGGTCAGGCAAATCATGTTTTGTGAGATCTCAACCCTCCCCCTATACCTCTAGCTAATGTAGAATAAACAAACACACAGCAATAATCACAGTAAAACTCAGTAATAGTTATACACCGAGGGATAGGTGTGTCTGGATACGAAACCCCGTCGGCCGGAGGCCGGAGGGGTTTCTTATCCAGACATCCCGAGGTGTGTAACTAACTTACACCCCATTCTAAACCCTATATTTGTTAACATTGATTATTAAATGAAAAAAAAACAAAACAAAAAACAAAAAAACGATAGCATATTTATCGACAATATCAAACCATGATTTATAAGAATATTTTTTTATTACATGAAACCCCACTAGTAACCTTTCTTAGGGTATCTTTGTTCAAACTTTGACAAGTGAGTATATTTTACAAATGTCAAAGTTGATGTTTTGCATATTCCCGTTAAATCCTGGTGCTAATATGGATCAGCAGGTCAAGGTTGACTGTTTCGTGTATTCTTATTACAAACAAAAAATACATCATGCTCCTGGTATACAGTTGTCAATATGGACGGGTATAAGACGGACGACATTTTGTGGCAAGCGTTGGATTTGGTAGAAGAGACTAAAGATAAAGGCAATTTTATAACCCAAAGTACTTACCTGTATCAGTTTAATAAAGGTAATCATAACTGTATTTTATATCTTACGATTTTATCAAAAACAAAAGCTCCCCCTCCCCTCCCCTCTTCTCGAGAATAAACAAACATTCATGTTCGAACATACTAGGGGATAGGGTGTGTCTGCATTAGAAACCCGACTACCAGACACGCTCAACATACAATATTTAATACTGAGGAATTCCCTTTTTTGGGGGGCAATCAGGGCTGATCCAGCCAGGGTTCCCAACTCAAGAGAAAAAGGGGAAAAGGGGGTCCAACCATTCAAATGCATTGATCTTTTAAATTAAAAGTCGGGTCCAACCCATGGAACCCTAACCCCGGATCGGTCACTGGGTAACCGAAAATGGGGGTCCGGGAGTTAGAATCCCATTTTTAAAGATCAATGCTTTAGAATAGAGACATATGACTGGGATTAAAAAATTACCTTCAAGCAAAAGAGTATTTAAAGGATTATTTTTTGTATTCAGTATAGATGCTTATTGGAATTTGCTAAAATGTGTTTTTTTTAATATCATGAAACAATTTTTAGTGAACACTATTAGTAATTTCTTATGTCCATGCTATTTAAAAAATAATCAATTTCTACTGTTACGAATAACAATGGACTTTGTTTGCGGGATGTAGAAGCAGGGGTTTCGAGAAACCCCGCTCGTCACACCCTGTGGTCAAAATCCATTGTTATTCGTAACAATAGATCTATTCAATTAACACTTGTTTCAGAAATAGAAACTATGAAGTATAACAATAGAACTGGGGTGTAAGTTTAAAAGAAGTCCGAGTCCGACGTAGGAACAGGTAACAGAAGAAACTAAGCAAAATGACAATGATACATAAATTAACAAAGAACTACTAGCAGTTACTGTCATGCAAGCTCCAGACCTCAATTAAACTGATTGATTTATAGGAGATGTTTGCACTGATGTATCTTTCATTTTAGTTGATTTTTATTATGTATGTATATATAAGTCATATTGTGTGGTTATCAGTTTTGACATAAACCAATCACATTATGGAAAAGTACTTGCACAAGATGCCAATTCTTTTTAAGAAGGTTTTGAAGAAGAAAAAACAGTTCACCTCGCAACATATGCATGTACCCGTTTAAAGCCAGAAACCATTTCAGTGGTTGTCTTAAATTTCATCTTAACTAAAAAAAAAAAAAAATTCAAAGAATTTGATGTTGATGGCTATTCTCGATTCATATTGTAATTGTTTATAGCCTCTGGTCAATTAATTAGATCATGGCATATCTTTAAGACACCTGTCTTTTGTTGAGGACTGCATGTTAGCATCTAAATGCCTTCAGGTGTTTTTGTTGTAGTATTGCTGTCTGATTGATGTATACCTCATATCTCATTGTACTAATAAACTAAAATAGAAAGTTCTGTGAAATATAGCTGATATACAAATGTACCATATTGAAAGTCTCTGTAATTCACAACCATTTACTTCTTATTTCATATATGTAAAAATAGTTTTTTTCTCATTTTAACCCTGATCTTAAGGTTAATGCATAATGTTGATCTCAAAGTTTGGCTGCACAATAAGATAAAAATTTTGTTATTTCATCTTTTTATATAAAATTCATTTTAAACATTTTCGTTTTTTACTGTAACATGTATGTTGACACAATAATTTGAATTTGAATTGTATTATAATTCTGAAAGTACTTGAGGTTGAAAAATATACACAATAGTTAATTCCAGTTGGTTTACATTTCTTGAATACACCAGTACTTTGACTCTGTTAATAATGTTTAAGACTCTCTTCTGCATATAATTGTTTTTGTTCCCAAGGATTCCTTCATACATTTGCACTTATCCTCCTAAGATGTTGCTCAATAATGAAATCCTGTAATGCATACTTACAGTCCCTGTAACGTAAAAGTTAACACTTTTTCATTCGGGAATCGTACGTACAGCGTTCGGGAATCGTTCGTATAGAGTTCGGTCATCGTTCGTACATCATTCGTATAGCGTCCGTACAACGTTCGGTCAGCGTTCGTTCATCGTTCGTTCATCGTATGGTAAATGTCACCGTTTAGGGTTTTGTATATCGTATGGTTCATGGTATCGTTAAGCGTTTTATTTGTCGTATGGTACATGGTATGGTTTAGCGTTTAGCGTTTCGTTTATCGTATGGTATGTGATATCGTTTAGCGTTTCATCAATCGTATGGTTTATCGTTTTGTTCAGCGTCTGATATATGTTATGGTTTTATTTCAGAAAGTTATTTCAATTATTATTTTGAGTTAAAATAATTTAATATAAAAGATGCGGGATAAAAAACAATTATTAGTTTGGATTGGATTAAATCTCCAACTAATATCATTATGGAATATATATAAAACGAAGGGGAAACGTTTCCTCCCATCACATTTTGACTTGAATAACATGAGACCAAATACCGCGATATAAGTCTCTTTCTTTCTCTCTCTCTCTCTCCTCTAACAAATATTTCTCTGATCCAAATATTTCCTTGACAAAATAAATTATATATTATGTTCTATAAATGAGGCTTTATATGAGATACACGTTTTATATCTAAATGTATTAAAAAAAAGACAAGACATCCATGGTATTTGTTCCCTCAATGTCAGAGTCTGATATAAACCGAAAATTGCCAGGATAGATACAAATTCGTTGAAGACATCTATGGAAACAGCGTCGCTTGTGATTCCTGCTGTCGGTGTTAAAACTGTTATTTTGACTGTAAAAAGTGCGTAAGTCCATGTATGAGTACAGAATTAAAAAAATAACTCTACCTGTTTTCTATTTCTTTATTTTAGAGGTAAGCTTCTGGCCAAGTTTCACCTATTCTAACGCAAATCATTTACCTTAAATAACCAATCAATTTTATTCTAATTCTTTTAACGAATACATGAAATATTTGTCACTGGACGTTATGCATGCAATCGATGATCAAATACAAATCTACAGTATTTATAAACATACTACAATTGTATATATGAAAGAGAGTAAATAATATAAATTTTAATTATTTTACACATATTTGAAGGATCGAAATAATCAGTTCTACAAATGGTTGTTATTGAAAGGCTTGAAATTTTACAAATATCACATGCCTCTATGAAATTTCTTATCGACGCACCAAACTTTTCCGTTTCATCGTGCATAGCTCATTTTCCGATTCACTTAAGGTTTCTAACGATCTTCTTACTTGTTCATTACATTCTAAAATTAAAATCCTAACGTTACACAAATGGCCAAAACTTTTATTCTCAGGCTAGACTGCGTAAAAGATGAATACTGTTTTGTTTGTGTACACACGGTGTTTTGAAGGCCGATATCCAGTTTCGCTGAAAAAGAATTAATTTGCACCACAACTAAATTACGCCAATTCTTTTTTTTGCATCACTTTATTTTAAAAACTGCAGCATTCATTTGCGCCAATAAAACAATCATTTAATTGCACAAATGTTATAGACTTGTTTGCAAATGTTTGTTCTTAGTGCACTGAGGAGGTCCTTTCCGGTATTTACAGGTACAAGTAGAAATACCGCAAAGGTCTCCTTAGTGCATTAAGAACAAAATATTGCACTAAGGACCTGATGGAATGATAGAATTGACACAAAAAACATGGCATATAGAAGGAGACTTTCTAACAGTACATATTTTCAAATTTTATAATCATATCTTTAGTAATTATAAAGTTATTTAACAGTTGAAGTCAGTATTCTAATGTTACATGTACGTGTAAATAGGTTAATCATTTCGAGGTAAATATGGCACAATTAAGTTCCATTTATTGGCGCAATTCATATTATGAGAAAAGAAGAGATGGCCGCGATTCAAACCTTTTCAATATGATGGTAGTTGGCACAAATTACACCTAACCGTTCTGACAAACTAGTAAATTCTTCGCCCGGGGATATGCATTTGACATTAATCTTCCTTCAGTAACTTTACAATACCCAGCCGTGTCATTTCTGTATATTGTACATGTAGATAGCACGTGTGATACATGTACATGTATATACACCAGAAATACCCATTCAAGTGAATTTTATCTTTTAGAAGAACTCCATATCGGGTAACATTAAATATACATAAACATTAAATTACAATTAAAAAAAAGGTAATAATAAGTTCAAATGTTGCTTTAATAAGTATTTGTAAACTTATGTTATTACTTTATTTCATGTATCTTTTGTATTCTTTTTTTTTTTTTTTGGCTTCAATTACCTTTTTTTTAATCTTATTGACTTATTCGTAAATCGAAAACGCACAAACCTAAATAGAATCATATGGCATTGAATGATTTCTCTAACTCAAAACTAGTCATAGATGCCTCTTAAATTTTATTTTTCTCGTTGGGTTGCTTGTCCATTAATTGACGTTTACGCCATATTCTTTTTTCGGTATTTGTGAAAAGCCGCTCATCGATCAATTTCAAAAGAAATCTAATAATCGTAAGTCATGAAAATTGAGGTTCAACTTGCTATCAATTTTTCGTATATGCACAAAGATAAAATAAATGAAACACTTTTAAGCTGTTTAAATCATGCAGTGGATTTTGAAAATATAGTTTTGAAAAACCGGTTATTTCTGTTTAATACTTTTCTGTCCCTTTTCTTAATAATTAGGACACGTGTCACTGGTTAATATAGAACTAGTCAACCATGAATAATCCCAAACAACAAATGTTTGATTGGTTTGTCATACTTGCTTATATTTTTCAATTACGTATTGTTTTCGGCTGAGACTACTACATGTATAACAGTTATAGTAGTCTCAGTTTTCGGCAATATTGTAACAATATCCTTTAGAATTTTAAATTGCTTCAGTCATTTAATATATATATATATATTTTTTCATGATTAATATTTTAGATTGATAATATAATTGAATCATTTTTAAGCATTATTTATATGACACTTAAATATTTATTTAACGTGCATACCGATTTGATTGGCAAATAAACACTTGACGCCATATTAATATTATATATTAACATTTCGGAAAAATTAGGTGGATATTTAATCATCGGCTCTCATAAAGTTTTCTTGTAGGTTAAAAGAAGGGAAAATATACCTCTAAGTAGTAAAACTTTAAGATTGGTATTCTTTAAATTGTATAACTTTCATATTCTGGCTTTCTCTTCAATTTTTAAATTATATGGAGAATCACGTTTTAATGCCAGATCTTTTATTATTTGTTCTGTTAAATCAAAGACATGTAGTACATGTATTCTATTTTCCGGAAAAATTTATTCACAATGATAAAGAAATTAGGGATGTTGTGTATACACCTTTCTATTGGTGAACACTATATATGTTGCCCATTAGCTGTCCTTGTGTGTTTTTTGTTGTTTGATTGCTGTCTCGTTGTCGTTAAACCCACTATGATCTCCTACAGTTTCAGTTCCGTTTGATGTACGTTTAATTCGGTTTAAAACAAACCATATTTGATAGGGTTATTCAATATATAATTCCCTCAAGATTTTGGTCAGAGGAAAGTAATAGAATAGGTTTGAATATACATTTTAGTGCAAAGTTAACAATAAAAGAAAAAGTTTCACTTTCAATTTTCAACTACCCAAAATTTTAAACTATTAATTTTGAAGACGTGTTTCATCGCGATTTGTCCTGCTATTCATGTTATAACTGTCGTGATGAAAGTAATTCCTGTACTAGCGAAGCCGGAACTTTCGTCAATATAAACTTGTGCATGAAATGGAGGTAATTGAAAGACTAATCCCAAACAGCGGCGAAAGCCGTTTCATTGAATTAATAAAACCCGGGATTATATTAGCCGTTTTTACGGACGATCCAGGAGTAGATTACTATATTTAAAATGTATATCAGAAGTTAAACAATTTAAGCAAGAAACTTTAGATAACTTGGGAAACAATTCTCAAGCCAAGGTTCAAGTTATTGAAAAGGTGTATTTCGACAAATAATGTGCCAGGGAAAATAAAATTCTATTCAAATTAATCAAGGATAAAAATGTTTCGATTTACTTGCAGAGTGTCAGATATATTTGTATTGGGGTTGAATTAAGATATAGAAATTTTACAATGACAGATGATATGCATCATGAAAGTTAAACATCCTATGATAAAAGTTTTGTACATCTAAAAAAAAAATATTTATTTATGGAAAACCGTATACATGTACTTCCGTCCCATTTTTCCTTCCTACATTACAGTACTGCATGTTTAGGTGAAATAACTAAAGGGTAAACATTATTAAATCGTTTCCACAACTTGAGGTCATTTATGATAAAATGACATCACAAAAGAACAGAACCAGAATCAACCAACAACATATAAAAAAACGAATAAAACTTGCAAAACTAATCAAAGTCAAAACCCTCTGTAACGTCGTGTTGTAGGAACATCGTGCACAACGTTAAAGTGAACATTAAACTTATGCATGGCGGAAAAGAAATATACGAAAACGATAGGTGCAATGTGCATGCAGCCTTGCAAATGATATTTAAAGAAATATATTTAATTAATAAAACTTAGGACTTTAATTTAAATATTGTTGATGGGATGTTGAAGTTTCAGAACATAGAAAATACACAAGAAAATCTATCAGTACACTAGTCTATCAAAATGTGATTTGTGTCCATTTTACAACATATTGTTTAAGAATTTAGTGTTTTCCTATTCATTCTGACATCTGTGTCCCTGGATCTGAACAAGAAATTACGAAGACATTATGCTTATCAGTTTACCTTGAAAAAGATTTTCAACAGAATATTATATATATTATTTTTTTATTTTTGTTTTTCTTTGCGAAAACAAAATGGCCCTAAAGCTAAATGTCATCGTCAGATGTATATTGGAAGGCTATAAACACTTTAGAATATACACCACCTGCTGGATCTTTTTACCTGGACACATATCTTGTTACGTAACACGTACGAATGTAAAATTATCGATATGGTGTATTCAGTCGAATATACACGGTATCTCTGGACTGGGGTATTTAAGATATTTTGATCTGATAATGTATGTAAATTTATGTGTGCTTTATGTAAAAAATTCATTTAACCATTTTATTTTCAAAACTTCTTTAAAATGAGTTGACTTTGAGCATATATTTGTTTTCAAAACCGGAGACAAATAACTAATTTCCAATTATAAACCAATCTCATTATTATCAGCAGTGGGAAAAGTATTTGAAATTTTTTTATAATTTAAAAATGTATTTAATCACTTAATTAGTTACAAAAAGCGTTTTGTTTCAAGTTCATATTCGCCTTTTGAGAATACTAATGCAGGAGTTCCACAAGGCTCTATATTAAAATAACGACTCTCGTACGGTGTCGCGTTTATATCTTTTAACACATTGGTGCAATTGGATGCAAAAATAATGACCATAAAATGTCAGGTTTGCGAGATCAGACAGTAACCTTACAACTAAACAATTGAAAATCTAGGGATCAATGTTTAACATTCGTTAGCAATGAGCAATTTTCATAAATAAAACATGATTTAGTCGAATACTTTGCGAGTAAAGAAAAGAGACTACCATAGATTTGCTATTAACCACAAATGCTTAAGGGTACAAATCAGTATTCAGGAGTTACCTCTTTGCATTACACCACATTACAACAGAAATTAGAAGATAGAGCCTGGAAGTATTTCTAAGACATTGTTGTTTTCCTTTTCTATGTAGCTTTCTTTCTGGCAAACACGGTGTTAGATTTTATAAATGCTGACAGGCACCGACCATTGAAAAAAATCTATCTGTTTAAAATAAGAAATGAAAATAATTGTTTGTTTGTTGTTTTTTTTTATGGCAAATAGAAAATGACCGTTTGATTTAAAATTGTTTAAAATTATTTAGAAATAGATTTATGAAAATAATGTATTTTAATGTGAAAAGGCTAGACTTTAATTTGTGGCGTAGGGATGTGATTGAGTGGTTTTGTTTACAATTATTTCCATTATTTCCGTAGTGAAAATCTGCAATAATTATTGTTTCATCATGTTATTTGATTTTCACATTATAACAAAACTAAGAATATGACGAATGAATTTATAGTTAGCTGTTTAATGTCCAGTGGTAACTATTAGATGTATCATTAGGAGGACATTTTAAATGTTATAAATATAAAATAGATAAAACTGCTATTCAGTCGATTTTAAAATACATGCTATAAAGAGAATACATAACAATATTTAACAAACCTTTTGAACAAAAGGTCAACCTTAAGACTCGAATATACTTTTGTAAGAACATTAGATTAATTCCGAATTCCATTTTAAATAAATTGTTCGGGCGTATGACAATTGTCCTGATTTTGAAAATTTTCATTCTTTCATTTGCGCCGATTTCATTTTTCATTTGCGCCGATTTTATATTTGCTCCTAATTAGATTTACAGGTAAGTTAATCCGTAAGTTAATACTTGTACATGTACTGTACTATACCATTGGTAAAACCTGGTTATAAATGTTGTTCATTTATGTTTAAGTTAATTTTGATTCATATTGTTCTGGAACTTCGTTGTAACATGATGGACATTTTGCACACTGAAACGAGCCGAGGTCAATTCTTTAATCATCGAGGGCCATACATATCGGAAGGTTAGTGTCCTGAAACATAACAACATATCTTACAAATGTACCATAAAATCGTGTAAAGCCAGAGTCACCACGGATTCTATTGTCAAAACACAGATCGAGCATAACCATGTGGTAGATGTCCGAAAGACAGAGGCTAAATAACTACGGGTACTGTCAAGGAAAAAGTCTGGAGGTGTAGGCCTTCTTCCGTCTCCCCGTGGTGAGCAGAGGACAACAGCTATGTACATGTTATGATTGACAATTCATTACATTTGTACAAGTGGCTAATGGAAGAGGTCTATAATGATAAATGAAAAATAACATGACTTGGATGGAGAGTTCTCTCATTGGTACTCATACCACATCTTCTTATATCTATTCACCAATTTACCTGTAAAAAAATCGGCGCAAATGCAAAACGCCGAATTGTTCATTTGGAAAAAAATGTTAATACCTTAGTCTATTTTCAAAAAATGTTGACTGAATACTCTGCAGACTGTAGTTTACCCGCACATTCACCAAGTACGTATTTCTACGGCTAAAAAAATCATAATTGTATCTTTTAATTTGTTTAAATTTATTTCAGTGTTTATTTTCAAACTTTTATGTAAATAATGTTGGATCAACATCGAGTCAGATTAAATTATAATTTATTAAATTATATTATTAATTAAAAACTGAAACATGCATCCAATCTAAATTTTACGCATATTATCACCTACATAAAAAGATTTAACAGAACACAATTCATGTTTTATATTAAAAAAAACATAAACGCTCAACGAAACTATGCACGCTAAGAAACGATGTACGCTAAACGATACGATATACGCTAAACGAAACGATGTACGCTAAACGATACGGTATACGCTAAATGAAACGATGTACGCAAAACCATACGATGTACGATAAAAGGGGCGCTTATGTTATCGTTTATGGTATGGTTTATGGTACATGGTTTCGTTCGTACATCATTCGTTCAGCGTCCGTACAACGTTCGGTCAGCGTTTCGTTTGCATTCGTACACCGTTCGGGAAGCGTACGTACATCGTTCGGGCATCGTCCGTACATGGTTCGGGCATCGTTCGTATTGTTAACTTTACGTTACACGGACTGTAGCAATCAGACTCTTGGAATACTTCCTACAGTTCCTGTAATATAACAAAATCAGCAAGTTTGTTTCTGTAGTCAAGCAAAAAGATTACATCAATTTAACATGTTTAATCTTAAATGATTTACCAAACTTATAAAAGGAGATAACTGTATTATATTTAAAGCTTCGACATGATCAATTGGTGATTTGATCATTGATGGTGATTTGCCCAGTTAACATAACCAATGACCCATAAAAAAAATACTGTCAAGCAAATACATGTAATACCAAGTCCAAGGTCAGAAAAACCAAGCCAGACAGCTATGTGCACCTTACAATCATTACCTACACCAAATAATTTAGCTGATCTCTTAATTAATTATAGCTTGTATATACTATACAACAAACAGACCAAAATATGAAACTTATTATTGGCCAATGAACCATGAATATCAGGTCATGGTAAGATGAACCCTGCCCAGACAGACATGTACACTATACAATCAGTTGCAGACAAGACAAAAATGGCCTGATTCATGAAACCAGTAATTGTTTAATCTTGGTCAAGCTATTTTGATAATTTTCCTCAAACTACAAGCATAACACATGGGAATATCAATATGTGAAATAAGAATTGAAATCTAAGGAAATACAGATAATAAAATTCTATTCTCATAAATTTACATGGACTGAAAAGGGGTAAATAAATGCCTATTCCATACATGTATAAAGCAGATTAACTTTACCATTGATCTGTTGATTGATAGAATTTTTTTATTTTGTCAGTTTGTGTGGACTCCTTTTTAAATTTGCACAGGCATGACAGGATTCTGCATTTTTGTTATACCATTTTGACTACAAATACTGTAACAAATACATACCAGTTACATGTACTGTTGATCTAGGGTCTCCTCTACATGTATATCTAATCAATTCATTCATTTCATTGTATAACTTCAATTCCACTTACATCTTGGGAGCTACAAATGTGTAATTCTGAAAATTTAAATTCCATTAATTATTATAAACATATAAGCCCTGAACCCTGATTAATGTTTTCCAAATAAAAAAAATAGCAATACAACTGAAAATTCATTTAGATATATGTCAAATTCACACATGCAACTGTTGTAAAAAATATTTGCCAAGAGCAGTGAATCTGATAATTAGGTCAGACAGAAATTTTTAGATTTTTTGGTTGACATAATAGAGAAAAAAATCAAAGGAGTAGGGGCAATAAGGCCCTTATTTGGCCCAAAAATTACTGCAAATTTAAAAGTTATCATACATATTCTTAAATTTGTCCTAACTAGACTAAGGTACAAGGTTTTCAGAAAATAAAAACAAATTTCACATTAAACGAGCTACCATGGCAACAAACCATGACGAAGTTTGTATATTTTGTAAAATTTCTTGAATTTCCTTGCTTTTCATCAAATTCTAAGTATATGCGCACCCAAGAAACAACTTTATATTTGGTGAGATTATGTCAATAGTTATAATAAAGCTTCTCTTAAATTATTTTGTTGTTTCTTGGCTGCGCACGATGTTTCCGTAATGGAAATAACAATGGAAAATTGCACAAATTCTGTATTTTTCATCGTTTTCGTGAAAACGGTACATATTATGACATAATTGTGACGTCATCAGATGAACGATCTTATTTTTTCATTTATATTTCTTCACTCTATGCATTTCCACACATTATGTGCCAATTTGAAATAGTTGTCAAACATTTTATTTTCTTGGGCAAAAACCGGGCCTTAATGCCCCTACTTCTTTCTCTTTCAGTGAGACAAACCCTAGTCAGTTTGGCACAGCCTGCAACAGAGAAAACAATTGATTTTTTTTATAACCAATAAGTGAACATCACTAGCAAAATGAGTAGTACTAGTTTTCTAGATTGAACTGTTGCACATTTTGTCAGGATCATTAACAGCTGACTAAGCAGTATTGTTCTGTTCATTGTTGAAGGTCATAATAAAAGTGGCCTAAAAGTGCTTACATCCCCTTCATGTTGAACGTGGCTGATCATGATCATTTTCTTATTGGCAATCCTACTACATCTCCTTATTTTTAAATTACTAAAAATTTTCAATCTGCAACAATTAAATTCTATTTATATATAAAACTAGAGGCTCTAAAGAGCCTGTGACACTCACCTTGGTCTACATGGTCTATGTGCACAAAGGACATAGATGGATTCATGACAAAAATTGTGTTTTGGTGTTGGTGATGTGTTTGTAGATCTTACTTTACTGAACATTCTTGCTGCTTACAATTATCTCTATCTATAATGAACTGGGCCCAGAAGTGACAGTAAAAAAAATTTTGTAAAAATTTACAAAATTTTTGAAAATTGTTAAAATTGACCATAAAGGGCAAAAACTCCTTAAGCAATCAATTGACCATTTTGGTCATGTTGACTTATTTGTAGTTCTTGCATTGCTGTACATTATTGCTGTTTACAGTTTATCTCTATTTATAATGATATTCAAGATAAAATCAAAAAGCTGTAAAATTTTCTTAAAATTACCAATTCAGGGGCAGCAACCCAACAACAAGTTGCCTGATTGGTCTGAAAATTTCAGGGCAGATAGATCTTGACATAATGAACAATTTTATCCTCTATCAGATTTGCTTTAGATGCTTTGGTTTCAGACATATGAGCCAAAAACTGCATTTTCCCTATGTACTACTTTTAGCCATGTCGGCTATCTTGGTTCACGGGCGGGGTCATCAGTCACATTTTTTAAACTACATACCCTAATGATGATTGATTGTGGACAACTTTGGTTGAATTTGTCCTAGTAGTTTCAGAGGAGAAGATTTTTGTAAAAGATTACAAAAATTTTACAAATAATTGTTAAAAATTGACTATAAAAGGGCAATAACTCATTAAAGCCAAGTTAGGGGTCAACTGACCATTTTGGTCATGTTGACTTTTTTGTAGATCTTACTTTGCTGAACATTATTGCTGTTTACAGTTTATCTCTATCTATAATAATATTCAAGATAATAACCAAAAACGGCAAAATTTCCTTAAAATTACCAATTCAGGGGCAGCAATCCAATAACGGGTTGTCCGATTCATCTGAAAATTTCAGGGCAAATAGATCTTGACCTCATAAACAATTTTACCCCATGTCAGATTTTCTCTAAATGCTTTGGTTTCAGAGTTAAGCCAAAATCTACATTTTACCCTTACGTTCTATTTTTAGCCATGGCGGCCATCTTGGTTGGTTGGCCGGGTCACCGGACACATTTTTCAAACTAAATACCCCAATAATGATTGTGGCCAAGTTTGGTTTAATTTGGCCCAGTTGTTTCAGAGTATAAGATTTTTGTAAAAGTTAACGACGATGACGACGACGACAGACGCCGGATGCCAAGTGATGAGAAAAGCTCACTTGGCCCTTCCGGCAAGGTGAGCTAAAAATGTACACCGCTACTTTTGCATAGCCTGATAGGTACTATTTCTGTACCAAAAATATGTATTACTGGAAATCTACTTTTAATATTCAGTACTATTTTGTAACTTTAAAATTATTGTAATATTGAGGTGCCTGTACATATATTTTACAGTACTTGATTTGTACTCGAAATTTAAGTACTACAGTTTTTATTCATGTTATATATTACACGTTACATTTTTCAGCTTTTGAAAGCTTGTCTATTTCAAATCTCTTAAAGTTATGATTTTCAAACATGGAATATTGTGATCACTGTGGGTATTATTTCTATACCAATTTTTTAGTACTAAAATACAGGTACCTAAATATTACAATAATTTTAAAGTAAAGAAATAGTACTTAAAATATTAAAGTAAATGTCCAGTACTAGTCTACAGATTTTAATACAGAAAAGTACCTGCAAAAGTAGCAGTGTACATGTACATTGTATATATTAATTAAAGGTAATCTGATCATCACTATGAAGCAATGTTCAAAACACTCTGCCATTATCAGAAATCAAATTTATCTAAACTCCAATGACCATGTATATAATATATGTAAAACACTCAAAACTTTTTTAAGTACCACAATCTGAAAGAATTCATACATATACACATTCAGTGAGGCATACAATCAAGGTCAAAAGATATACTTTTGTTGGATGCTGCATCATAATTATTACAAGTTAAATGAATGAAAGTCATTGAGTACATGTAGTTACTAGTACATAATATTTGAACTTAAAATACAGGATAATCTAATATTATCAGTCTCTGGTCAGAAATGAAGCCACACAACAGCAAAATATAAGTCTCAGAGATGCACATACATGTACAATCATTGTATATATGATTAATATATTAAGATTAATACTTAGCATTGGCTGTCAACATACATTTTAAATTTTTGTACATGTAAAAATGGACTGTCAGGCATGGAGTCATTGAACACTGCGTGTAGGTTACTTCATTCCAGTATCAGTCATTATCAATAGTCAACTCCTCAGTCCATTCCTTGTATTATTGCTGAAAGGGAGAAAACAGTATCACAGGCAATTTTTTCCAACGTGATTTTAACATGAGAATCACGTGATATTCACGTAGTCCACACCACGTGAGTAGAACGTGAAACGAGCAGAAACGTAATATTCACCTTGTGAGCACAACCTGATTAAAATGTTGGTCACACGTGATATTCACGTTGTGTATAATGCCACATGATATCAACGTGATAATACAACGTGATATTCACGTTAAATATATACCACGTGATATAAACGTGATAATACAACAGGACATTTATGTGAAGCAGCCACTTGGAAAAATGAAATATTGTCTTTGTTGTACTCATTGACATATCATTTTTTTTCTTGACCATCTCTATTTGAAGATGTTTCTCTGGTTCTTTATCTTTAAAGTATGGTAAAAGTGAGTTAAACATCAATAAATTGTCTTGTAGGTTATAACTGTTCATCAGCTACCTCATATGCATGTTTAATGTACCTGTTATCATCCTGAATATGTATGTAATATTTGCGGCTGGATGTTTAGCATCCATCAAAACTTAACTATCATTACAATATATTTTAATCCAAATCTTATTTCAATGTTTAAAAGGAAGTCGAATTCAAAATTGCACAACAAATTATGCAAAACCAAATGTATACCAAACAACAATTCAATACAAACAAGCTATTTTACAATGTTCATTCTTCAAGAGTTGTGTCCCTTGTAGGTTTACCATGATCTAAAAATAATCAGCTTACGACTAAAAAATTGTCCCCATCAAAGACATATATTACCAAATGTAAAATAAAAAAAAAACACTTTCCAACTTGAAATTCAATTATATTTATATTTAAGAATATTTTAAACAGTTAACATTTGATAAGTTACTGAAATAGTAACAAATAATATTTGAATGTTCTATCTTCTAAATGCTCCACTCTTTGAAAGCTTCTTCATCTGAAAGGATAAAAAAGAATTTTATTTATTGTTATAAGTATTATCTTATTTTAGCATACATAATGAAAGCTTTATTTTACTTCTATTATGAATGTTGCTTTTGCTTAAATGTAAACAACAATGTGAGGGCTGTTCCAAAAAATAAATGTAAGGGGGGGGAGGGAGGAGGAAGGCACTTTTTTATTTGACCCCACCATGCATACATTTTAATTTGGATATTTCATTTAAATGTTCAAGCAGTCTTCTTAAATAACCTCCACCTGTCAAATTTTAATAAAAGTGCCTGGAAAAGGCCTGATAAAATTCTCAATTGAACCAGCTGTCAGTAACTGCAAGTACTCTCAGATCTTTACTTACTGTCTTTTTGTTGTTGGGATGTACAATTACCAATCCATGTCCCCTTTGTGCTTTTGTTATATATGTATTTTTCTATTTGTATCCATCTAATATTCTGTATGTATGTGCCTGTCCCAAGTAAGGAGCCTGTAGTTCAGTGGTTGCTGTTTGTTGCTGTGTTACATATTTGTTTTTTTGTTAATTGTTTTGTACATTAATAAGGCTGCCAGTTTTCTCGTTTGAATTCTTTAAAATTTGTGATTTATAGCCAACTGTGGTATGTGGGCTTTGCTCATTCTTGAAGGCTGTACAGTGACCTATAGGTCTTAATTTCTGTTTCATTTGGTCTCTTGTGGAGAGTTGTTTCATCAGCTAACGCTCAGGATAAAATTTGAATATCACAGCCAAGGCCATGTGTAAATTTCAAACAAATCTATGGCTTCCATGAATTATTTCTTATATAAAAAAAACTTTAACCACAGACTGAACTATATATATAGCCAACTATACATTATGGATTTTTTTCATTGTTATAGGATGTACAGTAGCCCATAATTGCTTACATCCACTTTATTTGAACTTTGGTGGATAGTTGTCGCATTGGCAATCATACCTTATCTCCTCATTTTAATAATTTCTATTATCGCCTGTTTAATTCACCTTTTCAGAATCTAAATAAATGCATTCTGTATTATATTTTCAAAAGCATACACCAAAACGTTGTGGTTGCTTTAAAATGTTCTAAAACAATAGAAATTCAACCAATGACATAACATTATTTTCATTTTGGTGTACAAACAATAAGATTACCCATAATCCTTTAGATTCTGAAAATTATTTCTTATTTTTTCTTTCCTTCTTTAATTTGTACAATATACACATAAGATATATTTACTTACAAGTTCAGCTATCAACAAAAAAGCTTCCTTTTATAGTCTGACTTGAATAGTGAAGGTGTTGCCTAGCATCTGCTTTACTATGAAGCTGTAAATTAAAAAAAAAATAACATCAGATTGTCAATATGTGCTTAAGAACAGGATCTAACAAAGCAATAAGGAGAAAAAGGCAAACATTCATCTGGAAATCTTAAATAATTTTTTAGATCTCAATGCTTTGATCCTTCCATTTAAATCTAGGTCAATGAATTAATAAATAGTTCATAAAATGAAATAAGGTCAAGAAAATGATTATATTATACAGTTTTTAAAAATAAAATGAAATTCCAGATATTCCTCAAGGTTCTGAGCTTCAGTTTCAGATTGCTGTTAACTTTTTATGTCAATTTAGCTTTTACGCTATTGCTGCTGTCAACATGGTAAATTCCACAATTACTGGACATGCTGGACAGTCATAACTTTAGATTTCAATTTGAATGAGCTGCCAATAAGACAATTTATGAATTACTGAAACTCTAAATATTCAATTATCTTTGATGAGATTTCAAGCATGCAAGTATATAAATAACCTGCAGTATGAAGGATTTAATCAATATTTGGTTATGCGTTGTAACAACATTATTGAACAATGAAGCCAAAAAAATGTATACACTTGTTTGCGGTCTCCTGGCAGAAAGATAAGGTAGATTATGCGGTATGGGCTTTGCTCATTGTTGAAGGCCGTACGGTGACCTATAGGTGTTAATTTCTATGTCATTTGGTCTCTTGTGGAGAGTTGTCTCATTGGCAATCATACCACATCTTTTTTATAGAATATATATAGATAAAATAATTTTCTTTTTTCTTTTCTTTTATCTAAATAATTAATAGATTATATACAACATGTTCTGCACTTAAATGGTGCTTTATCAAACAAATTTTGACTTTTACCAGTACTTTACCAAAACAAGAGTGCACATGCTGAAATGTCTCGCCTTCTTTACTTATCATTGATATTATGTTGATAGTCCTAAATATAAAGCTTTATTACAACTGTCACATAAACTTAACATAAACCAAGAAAACTAAACATTGACCTTTGAACCACGAAAATGAGGTCAAGGTCAGATAAACTATGCCAGACAGTCATGTACAACTAACAATTCTTCCATAAAACAAATATAGTTGACCTATTGCTTATATTTTAAGAAAAACAGACCAAAACACAAAAACTTAACACTGAGCAATGAACCGTGAAAATGAGGTCAAGGTCAAATAAAACCTGTGTGACTGACATATAGATCATAAAATATTTCCATACACCAAATACAGTTGACCTATTGTATATAGTATTAGAAAAAAGACCAAAACTCAAAAACTTAACTTTGACCACTGAACCATGTAAATGAGGTCAAGGTCAGATGACACCTACAGCTAGACATGTACACCTTACAATCATTCCATACACCAAAGATAGTAGACCTATTGCATACAGTATAAGAAAAACAGACCAAAACACAAAAACTTAACTATAACCACTGAACCATGAAAATGAGGTCAAGGTCAGATGACACCTGCCAGTTATACATGTACACCTTACAGTGTTTCCATACACCGAATATACTAGACCTATTGCTTATAGTATCTGAGATATGGACTTGACCACCAAAACTTAAACTTGTTCACTGATCCATGAAATAAGGTCGAGGTCAAGTGAAAACTGTCTGACGGACATGGACCTTGCAAGGTACGCACATACCAAATATAGTTATCCTATTACTTATAATAAGAGAGAATTTAACATTACAAAAAATCTTAACTTTTTTTTCAAGTAGTCACTGAACCATGAAAATGAGGTCAAGGACATTGGACATGTGACTGACGGAAACTTGGTAACATGAGGCATCTATATACAAAGTACGAAGCATCCAGGTCTTCTACCTTCTAACATATAAAGCTTTTAAGAAGTTAGATAACACCGCCGCCGGATCACTATCCCTACGTCGAGCTTTCTGCGACAAAAATGACCCCAAAAAATGTAAGGAGATCGAAAGTAAGACAGAAAAAAGAACTTTATCCTATTGTGACCTAAACATCAAAAAATTATTTTAGTATACTTGAATAGGAAATGTTTTCTTGTTTTACTATTAAATTACCTTCAGTTTAACTTGATTGCAATCAAAATTCTACAAACTTCTGTAGTGTGATTCTGAAGCACTGCTAAAGTATCATGTCTTCTATTCATCTTACATATATACATATCAGTATATATTTACCTCAAATTCAGATTTTATTTTCTGGAAAAAATAATTATATTCAAATACATGTATATTAACATGAAATTTAATACACTTCTACAAACTGAAAACAAATGTCACATACTCATCTTTAGTAATGTTAATATTATGAATATTTTATATCATTAAAGATTGGCATCATTGCACAGGGATTTTATGCTGAGAGACTTAAATATTTTTTGTCTGTATGTATAAAACTTTCTTTTTCTTCTCTCAGTTTTCCTCATAAAGGTCTTAGTTCTCTCAGCTTCCTCCACTAATAAAAACAGGACACCAAGAAATAGCATCATAGTGTTTAAAGTGGCACTAAACACAATCATTCAATATCTCAACTACTTTTTAGTATGAGGAAATAAAGACGTCAATGAATCAATAAATGTCCATTAGTTTGGGTTTTTTAGCATTAACAGTAGTTTTTTTTTGTATATATAAATGATTCCAATTATGCAGGTTTATTGTACAGTGTGTTAAAAATAAAATAAACAGCTGTGATAGGAGTGCACGATTGCAAGCCCTCCAAATTCATATCAATTTTGTTTAAAGTATAAAATGAAAAGTTGAAGAAGGCAGTACATTTTTGTACAACATTTGATTTATAAATTTTTGTATGCATTACATAACATCCTTCAGTTGACAAGTGGCAAATAGTTAATGCTAACATTCAGAACATTTTGTTCTGCAAAGTTACTTGAATATCATATGTAGCATTAATGTAACAAATGAAATCTATTCTTTCTCTGCACATTTGCTGCAAGCCAAAAGGAATGTTTTTTTTTTAAGCATACTATTTTGTTAAATGCATAACATTTAATAAAATGGAAAAAGTGCATACATATCTGTTGGAACTTTGCTGAATTGTCCTTCTAACATTGACCTGGACTTCTCCCTCTGTCATTTTCTTTTTCGTGTCAGATCCTCCATACTTCATTCAAGCCCTGCTTAATAACTGTCATATAGAAAAAAGAAATGCATAAATATTCAGCATTTCATTTACAGTAACAAATACAGTTATTGTCATAGTCTGATAAAACTTTAAAGAAACATTACAGTGGACTACCATAAGGCATATTATGATAACTATAGCCATGTTGCAATTGGGGTATCACATTATTTGATTTTAACCAAAATTGTGTGATAAATAGTGGGACAATGAAAGTTAATTGCCTGATAACTCAAGTGTCATTCTGTGAACAATCTTGACATATATTTATCTGGTTAAAGGAAAGGAGTTAAATGTTCAGTATGAGACAAGCATGACAGGTGAAGTTTATATACCACTCCAGACAGATCATGTATATCATAGGTCCTCAGTACCTGCAGCTGAATATAAAAAAGTCGCTATTTATTCATTGTTCAAGTCTTGTAAAAATCAAAACCAACATATTACTATGTCAAAGGATGTTTGCTCCTCCTGTATTTGAGTTTTTGCCAGATATTCAGATTCCTCTGGCTTTATCCATGATATTCCAAAATAAAAAAATCCTGATAACCTAGCTCTTCTTTTCTTTTCATAATACCACTGGATGTTAAGCAACCAACAATCAATCAATCTTTTCATAATTTTTATTTTAGATGGATATATAAATATAAACTAAATCTATCTATAAATACTACCTTTAGTTCTCTTTTAAACTTCTGAAGTAAATCAGAGACATTTGTCTGAGTACATGTATATTTTATTGGGAAAAGGGGGGATCCAGGATTTTTAAAAGGGGGCATCAAGATATTTTTTTTTTCCGAGATTATACAAAGTTGTAGTGCTTTGGTAATTTTCTTTCAAAAGAAAGGCTGTGTTTTTATCAACCAATTTTCTCTCCTTTTGCACTCCACTTTTACATTCACACCGCACGAAACCCAAATACATGTAATAATAAAAGTCAATATGGGAAAAGGTAACATTTTTACCTACGTAAAATATGAAAAGGTCTACATTTTTAAAGGCTAATTCATATGAAAAGGGAAGGGGAAACAGAACCACCGCGGTACACCCTATCAATTAAGTATTGAAGTCCCCCCGGCACGACCTCCACCCCCCACCCCACCGAGATTATTTATTAGTACTACTGTCAACATGCCTAAATGGGTTGTGAGATAAAATATATACCTGTTTTATCTTCATTGACTTCAAGAGTATCTGCATGGCTTTAGTTTAGGACAAGCAAGGACAGATCCAGTTAGCTACCTTGTGATTTTTCGTACAAGTGTGGAGGGTAAACCCCACATTGTCAGAAACAAGTGCATGTGGCCTGTGGTAATTTTCTTTCAAGAGTTGAGTATTTTTGTGATCATTATTGCGATCATGATTAACTCATAAAAATCATACCGCCCAGACACGTAAAAATGTTGTTGTGACAGTAAAATTTTAATGAAAAGGACACACAACTCACAAACCATATATCTGTATATGATTTAAATTTAAGAAATTTAAAATTTTGGTTTTATGACAGGTTTTCAAATTTTCGGGCTGTCAAGTTTTTCATGAAGACTGCATTTGTTCTGGGAATGATATATTATAATTTACTACTGTACACATGCCTTCAGAACGGGTTTGTGAAAATATACCTGATATATATATCTCCAAGAGTATCTGTATTACTCTCCGTTGCCAGTACTGTGGTGTCAATATTGGTGTCGTCCAAATGTGTCGTCTTGAGGAGACGATCGTTTCCGTGAACTGTACGGGATAATTATCTGAGATACGAAGCACATCAATTCTCATTTAAACTGCATTTATCGATTGCATTTCATATTTAAACTTTCAAAATATTGATTAAATTTTAAATTTAAATCATATTATGCTACCAGCTGGATAACAAAACAATGTTAATAAATTGATTCCTCTTCTGGGGTATACACCGATTCCGAAATTTTTCAAGGTGCGCGGTATTTCCCGCGGTTATTTTTGGCAAGCAATCTCCTTGTCCATGTGGTACCTGTTTCTTTAAAACTGACAATGTTTGTACTGTACGATAACGGAACTTTAGCAGTAAAAAAAAACCGTCTCTGGTCTACTATACTGCGTACATGTGACTTTGATAATTTGCAGTGCAGGTAAGTTCGATAAAATTACCGTTTTTTTCTGATTTTGTTTTACCCTAACCAGAGACATATTGTATTATATGTCTCTGCCCTAACTCAGTAACTGGCCTAAGTTTAAGAAATAACGTTTAACACCTCACTTAACACAAACTCGATAAGACAAAGTCAAGCAGATTTACGAACTATTTTCCATATTCAGTGGTGGATCCATAAAGTTTGATAAAAAAAAAGCAGTGTGGGGTGGGGGTTAGAGAAATGTGAAGTTTAGAGAAATATATAGAATTTATTTTATCTAATTGATGATAGGATATCATGTCGGTCAGATTTGAACAGCTTGCTATCTTTTATTTTATGTTTAGCCTAAACATTTATGACATTACTACAAAGTTTAAAGCTACATGTGAAAAAATTTTTAAAGTTATATTTCTATTGTGTAATAAATATTATTAAACATTATAAAATGAAAGATTTTTTCCATCAATTGAATAATTTGATATATGTTTAAGTGATACAGCAAGTCTGCAAGACCCTAGATAATGAACAGAGAAAATTGTGGAGGAGCTCGATCATTGGGGGAAAAAACTTAACAAAGGAAATGCACTTTTCTATAAGGAGGAGAAGTGAAAGTAGCAGGTATTATATACTTGATTAACTTGGCTGTAACAATCAAACCATTGAGATAAATGAAAAGAAATATTGTCTATATTTCAATAAATCAGAACGTAAACAAACAACAAAATCAGTAGAGGCATCTGTTAATTAATACAAAGACATCAATATAAGTGTCAATACAAATGTCAAAAAAAGAGGATGTGGTATGATTGCCAATGAGACAACTCTACTCAAGAGACCAAAGGATACAGACATTAATAACTATAGGTTTGGCCTTCAGCAATGAGTAAAACCTGTAATGCATAGTCATCTATAATAAATATATAAAATGCCGCAGAATGACAAATGTAAAACAATTTGTCTGTCTCTGCTCATGAATATTATGTACATGTATCAGAGAAAGCCAAAGATCTGTCTTTAGCAGAAGTTCTTTAAAAATGACCAAAAGTGACTGGCGGTTAGAGATATAAATAAAGGCTATATATATTACCTTGTCCATGCAATCTCATTATGTATCTGAGGAGACCAAAGAGTACTAGTATTATTGTTTTTGTCTCATCATCCATCACAAAATTTTCTTCAGTTTACTGATAACTTTGTATCAGGCAGGCTTGTCATTTAATGTATATACATTGTACATTATATATTTAGATCTATAAAGGTCTATGCAGTTTTTTATTTCATTGGGTATGGTAAATATCTTGCATTCAACGTCCAAAAAATTCATTTTTCATCCTCATTTGTTTTTTCATTACTTTTACTTTCAAATCCCTTAAATACAGTTTTTATACGCCCGTCAAAATTTTGACGGGACGTATTATGGTATACAAATGTCCGGCGTCCACATGTCGCACCGTAACTTGAGAACCGCTTATCCAAATTTCATGAAACTTAACATAGTTGTTTCTTATGAAAGTCAAACAATCTGTATACTTTTTGGTGAAAATAGGATGTAAACTTTTGCAGTTACGGGACTTTATAACTAAAACAGGGGTGTGTATTTTTCACATGTCGCGCTGTATCTCAAAAACGATATCTGATTATTGCTTTAAACTTCACACACTTCTTAATTATATTATTTCAAAGATCTGTACAGTGATCGGGAAGGTCGTGCGCCATGCGCCAATTGCGCATTTCGACCAGAAATGGCGCATAGAGTGGCAAATGTAAGCGCCAGTGTGGCGCACGCTATTTTTCGCTTCCTATCTAAACGTTTAGATATCATAAAATTGATTTCCGATTGTGTTTCGTATCGCCATAATTGAGTACAAAACTGCCTGTTTTGTTCCCTCCAATGACAGGAGCACCACCTATTTTTTTTTTTTTTTTTGGGAAGTCTCGAGCGTTTTCATGTTAAGGATAGGAATGTGTGGTATATCTGATTACCGAAAAAAATGTAATTAACCATCATCCGTGATCTAAATTTTCAACATAAACAACTTTAATTCTGTGAAAGTTGGCTAGTACAGACAATATTTTCTCAAATTATAATCTTTAAAGTAAACTTGCTAAAATTTCGATTTAAAAACCCAAAGGCCTTTTTTATATAGTATTTGTCTCCATAAAAGGCGCTTAACTGTCCTTGTCAATTTTTTGGTCTGGTTCGTATGTACATTTTGTAAACCTGCCTACAGCGAATTGTTGTCGTGTCTTATCAAAAAACGTTACTCTGTTTTGTTATTCTTGATAACTCAGTTTGTTGTGTTTGCCCAATATTGACACTGAGTAACAGTTATTATTTTTATCTATTACTATGTTACTGCTATGATTGTACTGTATGGTTTGATAATAAATATACATGAATGTTCAAGTTTCATGTTTTCTCAAAAGAATGAAATTTAATCAAGTATCATAGATTTTTCAATAATTACTAGTACAGATTCTAAAAATCAGTCCAGATCAGATGTCTATTCTTGATCTCAGCATTTCCTCATTAATGGTTTTGTTCATTGAAGTGGTGTTGGTCTAGTCATATATATGTTGCTCAGTTTTGTAGTTTTAATTTCTGAGTGCTGTTACACTTCATGAACTCATAGATGTCATTCATAGTCACATCAGAGACATATATTCTTTTGTATATCTTTGGTCACATAAATCTCCATGCATATATGAACTTAATTAACTTTTATTCAATGAAACTACAAAAGCACAGGAACAATATCCATAATATCAATTAAAATCATACTGGTTAGTATCTCTTTGCTGAAACATACACTTTTTTATTTTTTGTTATAATTGAATGGCCCACTCATTTGACAACATTGCCCATTAATTCTATAGATGGCCCTTTGATTTTATTTTTGGGGGCCCTGGGCCCATAGATAAAAAATCTTTCCAGATCACTGTCTGTATACATTTTGGTGATGATTCAAAATTTTATTTTAGAGTAATTGAGTTTTTTGTAAAAAAAGGGGGGTGGGTTTTCACATGTCCCGCCATATCTCATAAACGATTTGTGATTATTACTTAAAACTTTACACACTTCTTAGTTAAATTAGTCTAAAGATCAATATACTTTTTGGTGATGATTCAAAATTTTATTTTGGAGTTATTGAGTTTTTTGTAAAAAAAGAGGGGGGTTTTCACATGTTGCATCGTATCTTAAAAACCATTAATGACTATTGCTTAAAACTTTACACACTTCTTAGTTATATTAATCTTTAGATCTGTATATTATTTGGTGATGATTCGAAATTTTATTTTAGAGTTATTGAGTTTTTTGTAAAAAGTTTTTTTCACATGTCGCTGTATCTCAGAAACTATTTATGATTATTGCATAAAACTTGTCACATAAGACGAAGGCGTATCATGTGCTCATGGCGCAGCTGTTTATTTATTTTTATATTATCCATGATATATTTATACAACCTCAATTGTTTGCAACCATATTATGGTATGGCGTTGTCTTCAGAAGACTTTTTGTTTCCAGGCAATAACTTTAGTAACTAAATGGATCTTTATGAAATTGTACCACATGGTTCCATACCTCAAAAGGAGGTTGGGATTGATTTTGGGGGTTATTGCTTAACAGTTTAGACATTAGGGGCCAAAAAAAAAACTTTTTTTTTAATACTTTGTACAAATTGCTCTTTTCTTGACCAATATAATTTCAATTGGATTTAATTCAATGTCTTGATTTTATTTATTTTATCAAATCTAGATTTTGGGCTCCATTTTTTAGAAGGTCCACATTTAGGACCAAAGGGTGCACACTTTGTCATCTCAAGACATATTAAATTTAATAATTGGGGTTTCTATGATATGTCATATCTAACAGTGTTAAGTTAGAATTTTAATTTTGTGCTCTGTTTTCTAATTGGTCCCCATTAAGAACCAACATGTCCAAAGTGTAAAATTTGTTTGAATTTTAGTTTTTTCGATATGATTAATCTAATCATACAGGTAGATTTTCTGATATTTGGCGCATGTTAAAATTGGTCTACATATCACGTTCTTGGGGTCCAAATTTAACCATTTTGGTTTCAATAAAATTGCATTATTGGGGTTCTCTCATATGCTGAATCTAACCTGGCACATATTTAGATTTTGGGCCCTGTTATTAAATAGGTCCACATTGGGGTTCATAGGGTTTTAAATTAAACTTTGTTTGATTTCATAGAAAAATGAATTCTTGTGGTTCTTTGATATGCTGAATGTAACCTTGTTTTTAGATTTTGGAAATTGGACCATAATAGGTACCGGTAACCATAAATGTCCAATTTAAAAATTTTTAATTTCTTAGGCCACATTCATTCTGTGTCCATCCTATGCTGTGTTGCTAATTTCTTTATAATCTTAATTCCTATCTGTATCAAGATTGATTGTTTTGTCCATACTTGTCCCAACCGTTCAGGGTTCAACCTCTGCGGTCGTTCATATCAAACTGAGCCCTGCACTTTATTTTCAAATTACTTATACTCGTGTTAGAATCAAATTTTTTTGTATGTATATGCATACTCAATTTAATGTTATATCCTATTGTATACAGAAGTTAAACTTGTGTCTTATCCTATTTTAGTCAATTGACAAATAAAATTATTATAAACTAAAACATACTATGAGCATGTTCAGTACCAGTAGAATTCAATGACAAAGTTAATAAGCTATTATTACAATTTCTTTGTTCTTACTTAGATTTTCGTATGTTTGCAGGAAAAATTGGCAGAGTGAAACATCTTCTAGAAATAAAAAGAGGAAATAAGTGTCTGATGCAGTAAATCATTATAACAACAAGACTGTGAAAAGAAGATATCAGAACATGAAAGACTTGCTACAGAATGTACCTCTTGTAATTCTATTGAAGACCATTGTCAACTTTAAGTAAAGGAAGATTTTAAAAAATAGAACAGGAAATGAAGAAAAAAACTCAATCATCAAAGAACATAACAAAGCAAAATGTATTTTTCTAATTAGTCTGGTAATTCAGAATAACTTGTATGAAGGAATAATATTGTACATGTAGTAAACAACATACAATAATTGTCATTTTGGTCTCTTATGGAGGGTTGTCTCATTGGCAATCATACCACATCTTCTTTTTTACACAATTTCCCTTTTTTACGACCGCACAAAAAATTTTATGGTCGTATATTGGTATCAAGTTTTCATCGTCGTCGTCCAAAGACAGTTGGTTTCCGGACAATAACATTAGTATAAGTAAATAGAAATTCATGAAATTTATACACAAGGTTTATAACCTCAAATGGAAGGTTATGGTCCCAACAGTTTATGAATTAGGGGCCAAAAAAGGGGCCCAGAATAGTATTTTAATAGTTTCCAGACAATAACTTGTGTTAAGTGTATGCATCTCTCTGATATTATATGATATTTATAGGGGGGAGGGGTGTCAGAAACCTATTATGTGTCAAATATTTAATTACAATCCAAATTTAGACCTGTATCAAGTGCTAATATTGTGTCCATTTTTGGCCAACTATTCAGGGTTGGACCTTTGCAGTTGTATCCAGCTGCACTTAGCAAAGCAAATTATTTTCAATTGGTGAATTTTTATGTTGTACTATCATAACTATGGTTACAGTCATGACAGTAGTCTTTTTTGTATTAAATATTAATGAAACTTCAGAATTTTAAACTTTTGCCTCAAATCAGTGCAACACTAGTGATAGTAACTGTACATTTAAGTCTTGCTTAAACTGAAAGTTAAGGTACATGTACATGTAGATTACTACTTTTCTGGTGACAGTACTACTTGAAAGTAGAATTTATATGCCTGATGCATTACCTTACATGTATATATTCACTTGATACACGAACATCCAACATGGCCTATGCTAAAACAACTTGCACTTACATACATGTATGTAATCCATGTGATATTAATATGAAATTCACATCACAATCATGTGAAAAAATAGACCTGAAAATAACACAACTTTTACACGTTAAAATAACATGGAAAAATCAACATGTGAAATGAACACAATATTTACATGTTAAAATCACGTTAAAAAATTTACATGTGAAATTAACACAATATTTACACGTTAAAATCACGTTAAAATTTTAACATGTGATAATAATGTTATATTTTAACGTGAATAACACGTGAGCAGATTAAAACGTGATTATCACGTGAGAATATCATGTTTGTAAAATACACGTGATATAAACGTTTAACTGGTGTGATACACACGTGGGAAAAACGTTGTTCTCACGTGATGAGCACAAACGTGAAACACATGTTGGAAAAAATTGCCTGTGTATTTAGCATGTGGACACAATACTATTCAGAGTTTTGCAAACAATTAGCCTATAATATACATGAATTTCTTTCTATTTGTATTAAACTTGGAATTGTACTATCAAATATCATCTAGAGGCTTTAAAGTTGTATTAAATTTGGCCCAGTAGTTTAAACTAAAAGCAGGTCATCCCATTGTAGTCTTACATAGTACTTAACTAAAGACCCCCATTTTGTCATTTTAAATTAGTTTTCAAGTTGTGACCTGTCACCATTTGTAATTGATTTTATACAATTTTCCTTACACTTCTATAATAAAGCCCTTTGATCTTACCACTTTGGTATCGAACCTTGAGGCTCAATTTCATAGAGATCCATAGAAAGGTACACTGTATAAGATTTGCTCATTGTTGAAGGATGTACTGTGACCTGTAGTTTCATAATATGTTAACTTCTATGTCATCTAAATTAATCTTAAGTGAAGGAAATTATACCATATCTTCTTATATCTATATATTTGTTTTTGTTTTTGGTCCATAATTATCAAAGGTTTAGTCCATTACCCCAAAATTAATCCAAACCTTCCTTTTGAGGTATGGAACCTACATGTACAAAGTGGTACATAGAGATCCTACACTTACACAATTTATTGCCATGAAACATGCAAAATACTTGTTTTGGACCATAATTCCTGATCAGTTTCTGCCAAAATAAAATCATCCGAACTGAAACAAATTTTAAACTTGATATGCAACCTGGCAACTGGTCATGGTAAAACTATACAATAATCATGATAAATCATAATTATCAGATCAATATCTTCAAGCATACATGTATATAACCAAAAAAAAAAGTGATAAACAGATAAAACTCATTATTTACATGAATTTTTTAAGTCCAA
>JAASAO010000906.1:0-31127 GCA_017311375.1 Mytilus coruscus | reverse complement strand
GGGTGTTTATTTTCAAATTGGAATATGACTTTATTCTTTGCTTCACTCACAGTCTTGTCTGGTTTTTTTCTTCTTCAGATGGTTCAATAAATGTAATATATGATGTAACATTTAGGGTTGGGGGTTTGGAAAAAATGGGGGTATGTTGATTTTTTAAAATGTTTCATACAAGTAGATACTTGAAAAGATAATTGCGTTTGGTCGGACTTTGTTTCGAGTTCATCATCTGATAATCCATTTTTGAAAGTAAACAGATGATGAACTTCATGGGATTGCAATAGCCGGGCCAACCTGGCTTATGATAAGGCATGATAGATATGGCCCTTAACAATTGTAAGAAAATTCTTAATTTCTTAGGGCACACACCCGTCTGAGATGTTATTCCACCAGCATAAATCACAAAATTGACCTGTAACATAATATTAAGCTTACAAACCAATAATAGAATCATTTGGCCAAAACATTTCTAAACTGAAACTGAAGTGTGATGGACGGACGGATAGACGGACAGGCAAATTGAATCAAATTTTAAGTTGGTGGTGACTTAAAAAATAATAATAGTCAATTGGTGATCGCTAATATCAGAAGTGCAGTATAATGGAATCCTCTTAATATATAGCTATTAACATATCATTAATAGCTCCTTTGTTGTACTGCTATCCCGCAATTGGAATTCAGGATCCCCGAGATAGACAAATAGATACATCTGCTAACTTGAATTGTGCTAATCCCGGTAAAATAATTATGTTATTACCGGCAAAATTATCAAATCAAAATTATTGTGCAAAATAATTGTATTAATTATGAATCATTCCTTACTATGCATCGTTCTACATATATCTCATAAGTTCATGATTCCGACAACATTATATCTTGTTTTGTGTGTGTGTGTTTGTTGGGGGGGGGGGGTCAGCTGAAGCACACTTCTTATCCTTCTTCTGAAATCTCCTTCCTCTCCTTTAAGAAAGTAAACATGTAAAAATGTATCATTTCTTTAGGTTGAATCTTCAAAAAAATCGTTTTGCTATTCTCAACGTTTTTTAACCTTTACATGAATTACGCCCCTATTTTCTGTATCTGTCTCTGTAACCTTTATAAAAGACTGTCCTGAGATTTGGAATGAAACCACTAAGCTGAGAATGTCTGCATGATCACAAGATTAATAACAGTAATAATTTGAAGACAAATTCCACACATGGTCTTATTCAATTAACCGCAACACTAGAAACAGCGCAGTACATACCAATCTTATTTTTCTTTGTAATTATCAATGCTTTCCAGTCCAAACAAGTTGTAATCATTAATGAATACAAGACTTTAGTGTCCAATGTGAAATAAAAAAACAAATTTTCAATGTCCCGCGAATTGCTCACATTTGATCGATTCAAGGTACAAGGGCAAAAACTAAAATAAACACTTTTATGGCCGCACCGCAATTTGGGGGGGGGAGGGGAGAGAAGGTTTAACCCATGTCTGTCAGTACATTAGTCGTCACAAAGTTGGTTTTCCATTTTCTAATTTTAGTTTGCCTCAACCAAATCTTATGAAACATGTATACACAATGCTTATTACCACAAAACAGAGTTCAAGTTTGAATTTTGTTGGTGTCACTGTCAACTGTATAATTTGCCTTAAATGGCATGGTTAACTAAAGAAATTTCTCAAAGTGACCATTTGGTCTTATGAGAACCTTTTCTGTCATACATACCATATTATATTTTTCGACTTTCATGTAGATTTTTTTTTATCTTTTCTGTGAATTTAAAAAAGATGTGGTATAATTGTTAATGAGACAACTCTCTTCAAGAGACCAACATGACACAGAAATTAACAACTATAGGTGATCATACGGCCTTCAACAATAAGCTTATACCGCAGTCCCACTAGGCCACGATCGCACTACGATCTGTGAAAAAAATACAAATTTAGACGATCGTAGTGCGATCGTGTAGATCGCAGTAAGGTCGTAATACGGTCGTGGTGAGGTCTTCAAGATCGTGATGAGCGTGGTCATCTTTGAACATGTTCAAAACAATCGTGGTGCGGTCGTGGCGAAATCAGGTCGTAGTAGAAGCGTAGTGAGAGCGCAGTTAGGTCGTGGTAAGATCGCAAAGGTCACTGTTACATCGTAGCGAGAGCGTAGCGAAAGCGGGATTCTATTCGGAGAGACTGCGCTACGATCTCACAGCGACGTTACTACGACCTCACTACGACCAGCACGTTCTCACCGCGACCCATCTACGCTTCCACTACCACTATACCACGTTTACACCAAGTTGTTCAAGACCATAGTACGATTCTAGCACGTCCATGCTGTCCTCATCACGCTCTTCTTACGACCCGACTACGTTTTTACTACGACCATCATGCTAATTGTCATTTTCACATGAAATATATAAAAGCCCTCCAGCTTTTGTTTGTCTGTATGTAATTTGGACCTCTTGTCTTTTTTCTCCAACGGCTCAACCCTGCTTGACACATCCCTGTCATCCCTGCTTTCGTTCACTAAAACATCGTCATTTGAGCTTGATGGACTAGCAATAGGTTGTATATAATTTGTCACAAATCGTATGAGTTGGTTTATATGACAATAAAAAAAACTTGAAAAAAAAGAAAAAAGATTCAGGTTGCATTGGTCGGTGCGACATCTCTGCAGGATTCGTTAATATCAGACCTCCCTCTGCCTCTACACCTACACCTACCACCATGCCCACGCGTTCTGGTAGATTTTGGTGGCATGACTGTGTTGTTTCCGAGAAATCTAAGTATCAATCAGAAATATAAGGAATGGAACAGTATTTATATGGAACACGATGTTGACGTTATTGCTGAGAACGTAGTATAATCGTGGTAAGAACGGGCTATAATCGCAGTAGAAGCGTGGTAAGATCGTGTTGCAATCGGAGAACTCGTGGTATGGTCGTAGTGAGAACGTGATGAGCGTAGTAAGATCATGATAATCGTAGAGAAAGCGTGGTGAGAACGTGGTATAATCGTAGCGTGATCGTTGTGGAAGCATAATGAGGACGTAGTATCATCGTGAAATCAACGAAAAATAATATTTTCATGCCGCTCATACCGCGACCTCACCACGATCTGAATTTATTTTAGATCGCGGTGAGCGTGGTGCGATCGTGGTCTAGTGGGACTGGGGCTTCAGCCCATGCCACATAGTCAGCTGTAAAAGGTCCAGAAATGACAATGTAAAACAATTCAAAACAAGAAAATCTAACGGCCGAACTTTGGTGTTGGGTTTATATATATTAATATAACCTCCCTTTAGTTTTTCATGAATTTGTGATATGACATTGAGAAGTTATTGAAATTTATTCTTTGAAAAAGCGACGGGCGTAACATGTGCTCATGGCGCAGCTGTTTTTTTTTTTATTTTATGGAATAACACCCCTTTCAAAGTCTAGGGTCAGCCCCCAAAGGTATGAGTACACTTGAACTGTGCAGTAGTTAATGTACACCTTAGCATTGAATTATCCTGAGTAATAACAAAGAGATTTTACCTTTGTTATGTGTAAAGTGTTCTTAAAAGACTATGACTTTATATGTTTTGTTTTGGTCTGTCCGTCCATCTGTCTGTCCTTGTCACTTCAGTTTCAGTTTGGAAATGCTTAAACCAAATGTTTCTATTATTGGTTTGTGAGCTTATATTTATAAGTGAGATTTCAAGTTGAGGCTCTTGCTGTTTGAAATTTGTGAGAATTATTGCGCTAGGAAAATTAGAATTTTTCCAAAATTTCTTAATTTCTTCCCATTTGTAAAGGACATATATTGTCAGAGCAATACTTTCAAAAATTATATGGACCTTGACAAAAGCTAGAATGTGCTATTGCAATCCCCATGAAGTCGATCATCTGTTAGTAGCATTTCATGAATAATTATAGATTACCAGATTGAAACCAAATGTTGTAGAAAAAAGTAAAATAACAAATATACGGAACACTGAGCACAATTCTAAACAGAAAGTCTCTAAGCAAATGACAAAATCAAAAGCTCAAACACATCAAACGAATGGATAAATGGATCATATATTACTGACTTGGTACAGGTATTTTCTTATGTAGAAAATGGTAGATGAAACGTGGTTTTATAGTTAAACCTCTCAATTTTCCTTAAAAGGATTTATGAAAGATTCAAACAAAAACTACCAAACCTCCACTCCTCCCCCAAAATGCCACAGTGTATATATTCAAATTTGTTGAGTCTTCTCAAGGAGCAAAGACAGGACTGAGAGTTAAATAGATTAAAGCATGCAGTTATATTCCCATTAGATTGATTGATTGTTGGTTGCTTAACGTCCAGTGGCAAATATTTCATGCATATTCAGGACGATATTCCCATTAGAAAAATGAAAATTATTAGCATAATTATATGTATTTGTAAAAATTATATTATATATATTTTGATTGGATGTTGTTATGGGTGATATTTGTTACCATGACAACTGTTGTAATAATACTTAACCGTTGTAGTTTAGATTTAGAGTGTATATATGCTTTTATGTATTTTCATAAAGGTTTGGAAACAATTGAGAACATTGAATTCCCTATACTGCAGAATTCAACAAATAAAAACTCTATTTCCAAGGGACAAATACATTAATATGGTGATCAAATTCAAGAGAGCCCCACGCAATATTCTATTTATTTTGGTCAAGTAGTATTCAAACTTTGTTACTACAATGCTAGCTATGCTTTACTTATTTGCACTTTTCAATAAAAAAACACATGAGAAAATTTGATAATTTCACAAAACTCCATGATTCAGAAAAAAAGAAAATATGTGTTTTTTTTGTATATTTTAACAAAAAATCTAAAAGTCGGGTTGAACTGCAATCTTAAGGAAGTTCGCTTCTCAGTTTCAAATTAATTAACTTTTCAAAACACTAGTTAATATCGATAGGGATCAATAAAGGAATCAAAAGAGCAAAAAAAATATACAGGTCAATGAGCTTGTTTTCGAGATATTACCCATTGAAATTTGGCGGGAAAATATTCTCTCTTGACTTTTCATAGCTTTATCATTGACAAGTTTACATTCTCAAAAACTATTAAAGAATAATCGAAATTTTATAAGACTTTTACAGATGGCTTATCATTACACATGTAAAAGATTTATAAAAAGAAAAATGGGGGTCAATGGCCATTTTTTAAAGGCATTCAAATGAATAAAACCAGAGGTTTCCGAAAATCTGACAAAAATCCCAAAACATGACAAGCGAACTACCTTAACTAAGCTCTGAAGCTAAAACCAAGTTATATCGATGTTATATATGAAATTTCTGAAAAAATTTGATTCTTTATATAATCGGACTCTCCGACCAAACGTTTTCTTTCAAGAATCTACATGTATGATATTAAAAAAATAGACCTATCCCCCTTGTTTTCCCCACCTTCCAACCCCAATGTTACATTATATATTACATTTGTTGAACCTTATGAAAAGAACAGACAAGACTGTGAGTAAGCAAAGCATGCAGTCGTATTCCAATTTTAATATATACACCTTCTATTTATGTATTTTTACATAAATTTCTATTTATGCAGTTTTGAATGGATGTTGCTATGGATAATATGTGTTTCTGTGGTAACTATTGAAGTCAGCAACTCTTAACAATGGTGATTTAGAGTTAGCGTTAGCTTTATGCATTTTCTTATCGGTTATGAAACAATTCAGGACATTTAAGCTCTTAAACTGCATTATTCTGCAAATAATAAATCCGTTTCAAGGAAAAATCGGTTGCTGTGGTGATAAAACTAAAAAAATCCCACACATTTTTCTATTTAATTTGGTAAAGTAGTATCCAAACTTCATAACTACAGTGCTAACTATTCTGTACACATTTGCACTTTTCTGAAAAACAACAGAGAAAATTTGATAATTTCGCAACAATCCCAATTTCAGAAAAGTTGAAAATATGCATTTTTTGGCAAAATTTTTCAAAAAATTTACAAATTTGGTTGACATGCAATCTTCACTAAAATGAAGCTTAAACCAAGTTGTATCGATGTTACATATGAACATTTATGAAAAACTCATGATTCTATTCATAATCAGGCTCTGAATTGTGGTGATTTAGCTGATTTTTAAAAGATTTTACCACGCTTAACAACCAAAAAATAGAGTGTTCGTTACCATGGCAACCACTCATATTTTCCAACTCAAAATTATTTTTTTTAGCAGTATTCACTTACTGCTTCTACTAGGCCAATTATAGATAAAATCTGAATACCCTCATATATCACATGTATATGGCACTCTGCCTGGTTCTTATAAAGAGCTGTACTTAAAACTTATTTCAGTAAAGCACCTTGCCATGTCTTTGTCACATCAAAAGTCTTTTTTGAGGAACTACATCAATATAAAAATTGAACAGTACGTTCACCATACAGGAATTTTAAGAAACTTTATTTTGGAATATTTGAATACATTCATCCTGAAGGTCAAACCTAATTCCAGTATATACTCTAATACTCCCCATGTGAGCCACCATAAATTAAAAGCTACAATGTAATTACAGCATCAAATTTTGTTATGTGTAAATTAAGGCGACAGTAGTTTATCGAGAACTTTCAAGTCTGTCGGAGATCACACACGTATTTTATAACCTATTTGACGTTTGCTTAGCTTATTTCGTGCTTCTTGAACTTATTTGTTCTTTAACCTATAACTGTAGAATCGTATGGTAGGTCATTCAACCAGAAAAAAGTTTTATCCCCGGCTTAGTATATTTCTAGGATTTTGATTGGTTAACGCGCGTCGTTACAAAACCCATAGCCCCTGTGTGTTGCTAACCCATATACCCGGACGTTGCTACCCATTACAACGGGGAACATCACGCGCGTTTTCCTTAGTTCCATGGTTGTTCCTTGTGAAATATCGAATTCTGTAGATTATCCATGATGTCTGTTATTAAATATTTAATCAACTAACGATTTTATCTTATTACGTCGATCATTTGCACTCATTTTAGTAAATACATCACTTGCCTGCCACATTGTCAATGAATGGGACTACTGATCTAGCTATGCAAATGACCCACGTTGACGTCACACCGTCTATGATGTAACTCTCACAACATTGAGCGCCAAATTCGACCCATTCCCGTTTCTCTGTCTCTGGATTAAAAACGTCTTATATTTGACTACCTGTAGGGTACTACCAAAGGTAGTACCCTACACCCCGTTAAAAATGTGTCAAATTCCCAAATTTCAATAAAAGATTTTTAAAAAATGAAAAAAACGTTGCTTTCACGTTACATTTTGTGGTTGAATTTCTCTAAAGATTTGGACTAAGACCGGGGATAAATTCGTTATCTACGTTCATATCCGTAGCTATGGATATTTTAACACCCTTCAGTACCCTGTACACCCTTCGGCTTCGCCTCAGGGTGTACTTGGATACTTCAGGGTGTTAAAATATCCATAGCTACGGATATGAACGTAGATAACTTATAATATCTTGCTAATAGTATCCCTGACAAACGTAATACCCACTGTGTGCCCGTTATTTCAAAAAATTTGTTAGGACTACTTAAGACAACTGCAATTGCTAGGATACCTTTGAATGCACGAAATCACATTTGACCTGTTTTCAACTTATACACTTAATTTTGTAACTCATTGAATTAGCTATATTGAGAGGGCGTAAATAATAAGCATACAGTGTATGGTTATGACGATTGAAACATATCCATCGTCATCTGTGAAACAGATATTTCATAACGGCCAACCAACTCGCGATGTCGTACGTAAAATTTTCAAATGGATGATTTCAACTTCACCACTTGGAACTCTTGGTTTAATAGCTTTCTTGTGAACAGCAACCTTCTATCAAAGAAATCATGATAGGAAACACAAACCCTGATATATCGTATCAACTGGGAGATATACATGTATACTAGTACTCCATATTTAGGTGCTACATAGAAATGTAAATTTCACATCTGGAAAACTGAAATTAATTCTTTTGTTGTAAAGTTTTGTTGTCAATTGACTCTTATTGTCTATTTCTAGATGTAAGTCAAGATACGAGACGGACTTAAGGAGTGATTAAAGTAAACATACAGTAAAACCCACTTTCGGTTGCATGTCTCATTAAGTGTGTATCGTAAAATAGCCTCTGTATTTAATGGCAAGACAAACTGTACTTAATAAAATGATGCGATTTCCAGAACAAAAAAGACATCAGGTTTCATTTTTTAATCAGTAGTTGTGTCAATGATTTATGACACCTGAAAAGCACTACTGTCGCGTTTGATTTAAAAAAAAAGGGGGAAATTCATCAATACACAATTTGGTAAATTTATTTCAATGGTTTCCTAATTTCTACAGTAAACGCAAACAGGTCTTTGAAAAGTATAATCGGATTTGTTATAAAAGTAAATTTCCACTTTTCTTGTTTTCGTTTTTTTTTCTCGTCATAATTTTATCAAAAGTAAGATCAAAAGTTGGTTGTAGGTTTCTTAAAGGGAAACAATAAACCATAAAATTATATTGCAAGATTGCAGAGTATGTCGACCAGGATAAGGGTCGGGAAATCTGCAGGGCATTTGGATAGGGCCAGAAATGGAACATTAAAACAGTCAACCTACTAACCCTTATGGGTCCTTGCAAGGGTTCTTTACACCCAAAGCTATTATCCTATGATACCTTTATGGGGTATCGGATTAAAGTTTAAATACCGAATAGGCGTGATTTCGGAATTTTAACACATCCAAAACGATAACCCGTCAACTCCAGCATTACTTACGGGTTCGAGAAGTAAATCATCATATATTCACGCTTTTGTTTATTTTTGCATTAGAACGAAAAGCCGGATCAAGCCGAAAAAAAAAATTCACACACAAACGTTTTCAATAAAGATATATTCATAGTTTCATATAAGACTTATTTTTATCTTGTTTTTTTTTATATTTATCTTGTAGGTCATATAAGCACACCATATTTTGTGAATCGTGGTAGCCATTTTCCTGCAGACTCAACCGAATCAACTTTTATTGAATTATGTAAACCTACTTCTACGAAAATATCTGATGTACAAAGACCTGGTGAAAATAATGAGACATTTGGTATGAAAATATATAGAAAATGAAATATACTGTACACTACAATTAACCGAAACACCGCGCCCTACAGTAACTTCTTTTATAAGAATAAGAAAGTGAGAAACGTTATTTATTGGTATGACCATAGTCAGGTGGAAAAATGCACAACATATATTTTTCAGCTTTTTATTATAAATTAAAAATTGAAAATAAAAGGCAAACGTCAATGAGACAATAACAGTTCAGATCTGTACATGCGTTATATTTCACTTGGAAGAAAACATGTCTGAAAATTCAACATTGTAAAAGAAAGTTCTCATAACGTAAAAAGAAACTTGGTTCATTTACATACACATAATTTTATGACAAGCTACTTGTATCCAAGATGTCCGGTAAGTACCAGGTGCATATATTACAGCAAATAAGCAATATATGTATCAGAAATCAATTCAAGTGCATAGAATAAATATATTGTGTACATGAAAAGATCACATTTACAAAGTGATACTACCACTTGTATGTAAAAATTAAATGTGCATTTCAATTATTTCTAATTGTAGGAAAAGTTGTCCTTGTGAATGTTGTTCTTTTTTTATTGTGCATTATTTCTGTCATTATGTTCATCTTCAGGTAACACGTATTAAGTACATAAATAATAAAAAACTTAAATTAATATTCATTTTGCTTAGCAACGATACATATTTAATATGTAGGACTCTAAAGTGCGATGGTCACGATAAAGTGCGATGGTATACGCTAAAGTGCGATGGTGTCAAACGCTAAAGTGCGATGTTTTTTTTTAAGTGCGATTATATGACACGCTAAAGTGTGATGGTATGACACAAGAGTGTGATAGTATAACACGCTAAAGTGCGATAGTATAGCACGCTAAAGTGCGATGGTGTAACGGGAATGGTTTTCGTTTAAATTTGTTGCTGTGTTCCTATTAGTGTAGTTTTTTGTTTATAATTATGTTTATTAATCAAGCCGTTGTCTTTCTCTTTTGATTTGTTTTACACTGGTCATTGTGTGGCCCTATATAGCTGGTTATGCGGCGTGGGCCAAGGCTCCACGTTAAAGGCCGTACAATTATTAGTTGCATTTATCAACGACATTTGGTCTTGGATGGATATTTGTATCAAGTACGATAGTGTAATGGTTACATTACAGTAGCTAATGTATACTTTATGAACCTGTCTCAAGCCAGGAACCTGTTATTCAGTGGTAGTCGTTTGTTCTTGTATTTCATATTTGTTTTCCGTTTATTGTTTTGTATATAAATCAGGTTTCACACTGGTCGTTTTGTGGCCCTTTGGTCCTCATAGAATACTATGCGGTGTTAGCCAATGCTCCAAGGCCATGCGGTAACCTATAGTTGCTTACATTAATGACATTTAGTCTAGGATGGAGAGTTGTCTCATTAGTAATTATACTATGATTCTACACCTCTGGTAGTTATGTTACAGTCTAGTAGTTGTATATCCCTATCTTTAACAGAAATGACGAACTATATTGTAAAAAAAATGTTTTATAGAATGATTCCATTAGAAAGTAAAAAGGTAGACTTTATTTCACGCAAGTTCATAACATGGAATTACAAACATTGAAGGAGCTGCTAAATTAAATTTGGACGAATTAAATTCCTCAACATCCAAGTGAGCCATCTCCAGAATCTCTTTTTCTTCTTTAGTTAAATTACATTTTGCAACCTTAACATAAATAGTAGAAATACTAAAATTATTTCAGTATAAATGATGAAATGGTCATGCGTATGATCATCCTGCATATGCATGTGATATTTGCCACTGTATGTTCAACAAGCAAAAATTAGTTTACATTGTTTTATTAATTTATTTTACCGAACTACTGGAAAATATGATTTTCAAAGTGTTTCATACATAGCGTCACTTTTACGGTAATCCGCTTTATCACTTTTGTTGATTTCCATTGTTATCGGGAAAACGCACTTTAGCGTATTGAGAAATCGGACTTTAGCGTGTTCCATTTAATAGCACAGACCAGCGCACTTTAGCGTACCAAACCATCGCACTTTAGCGTAGATCATTGCACTTTAGCGTGACCATCGCGTTTTAGCGTCCCGATCGCACTTTAGAGTCCTACAAATATAAATTTGGTTTTATAATATTTCTAGATTGTCTAAGACAGCAATATTTTCATATACAAAGTTTTTTTTATAGCATGTAATTAAAAGACAATATTGTTGGGGTGCTCTAGTATGGTTTTATGATGCATATTACAGCGTGAACAACATTCATTTCTGCAACAAAAAAGAGGCAGATGAGTGAGTCATAAAAGTTAGACAATACCAAGGCAAAACAAACAAAAACAAAAATAACAAACATCAGTTTATAAAAAACTTCAAATAAAAACCAAGGATTGAGCAACACGAACCCTACCAAAACAGGAGGTGATATCATGTGCATTGAAAGAGTATGCAAATACTTCAACACAAGTGGCACCCGTCGAAAAACGTTTCTTCGCTAGGATTTAGACAAATTCTTAAGTAATGAAATACAGAAGATAATTTTTTGTATGGACTTATAACTCTTTGTTTACAACTTACACATTGAAATTATACCAAAAATTAATTTATTAATCTCGGTTTTTTTGGCTTTGGAATGTAAAAGCAATAAGACCAAAAGGAGAATTTACGTCAATCAGATAACAACCCTAGGACATAAATGACTAAAAACCCATTAAGATATCAACCTACAGCCTAAACGATAGACTTGTGTCTTTACAATTTATAAACACTTAAACGGTCCGATTCCAATTTGGCTATATTACTAGTATCCCAAAGGTAAATTTATCACCATTGTTAAGTCAAATGAGAAAGTATAATAAAAGCACTATGGCTGCTGTAGTCATTGCATATCATAAAATATTTTAACCTAGATTTTTATAATTTACTTGAAACTATATCAGTATATGTCAGTATAAATAGAGTTTGGTAAATAGGGATTCAATTTCAACAGATAAATATAAAAAAGAGATAACTTGGAGGTATGATTATGATTGTCTAGTCAAAAACAGAAATGCTTAGAAATAAAGGAACGAATCAGAAACTGCGTGTACCAATTGAAATGTTTATCAATTGATGGTTACTCCTTCTTTCCTTATGTTTCTTTCTTATTGGATTTAATTTTAGTTTAATTGCCCTCTTTGTAATGTTAAAACTTTCCTTTCTGATAGGAGTTATGAAACTAGTTTTGTAATGCTACTTTATATAACGATAGCATGAAGAGTGACCTTATGGCGAAAAAAGTATCAATCACATCACTCGAGCAACTTATCTCTATGATTTTAATTTCAGAAACCGCTTCCATAAACCAGTTGGTGTAACAGCAAAGCAGATATTTCCAAATAATATCGTTAATAGAAACACAATGATACAAACAGGTATACACAGTGAAAGGAATAACAGAGTATCTCCAAATGAACAAATTGTGGTTCGTGCCAGTTCTAATGAGCCTTTGGAACTTCGTCATAACAACTTCCATATCGGAGAGCTTGAATTCCAGGAAATCGTTAATGTTACAATTGGGGAACGGAAATTTGAACTTCTTTGACTTTGTAAATGAATGATAAAATTCTTTATCATACTTCACCATACCTCATCATAAAGTAATGCACATTTTGTTGGTATTTTCCAAGTGTTATTTAAAGTACCGTTTTCCAAACCTTTTAGATGTTAACACATCCAATTGAAGTTTTGGTTTTGGCATTTACCGTTTTTATTTGCAATCAAGGGTATTTTTGATCACTTATCACTTAATTCTGGTTGTTACCGCTAAATACAACACTAAAAACCTTTTCACATCATTTAAATGTTGCAAAAACGGAATTAATCTTGGGAATGTTTCTTAAGAGTCTAATAGTTTCACCTTGTTCACACCAACCAACAGAGCTGCTCCTTTTAAAAATGAAACATAAAGGCATATTGCATGTTATTGTTGGATTACCGTCGCCGTATTTGGCAAATCTTAGGGAATGTTAGGTCATCAATGCTCTTCAGTATCGTACTTTCTGTGGCATTTTTACTATTTTGATTCGAGCGCCACTGATGTGTCTTTTGCAGACGAAACGCGCGTCTGGCATACAAAATATTAAGCCTGTTATCTATGACGAGTCTATTGACTAATGATTCTTACATGATTTTTACAAATACTTAAATGTCCTTTTCTTTGACATGTGAAGCAGGATCTGCTTACCTTTTCGGAGCACCTGAGATCAACCCCGGTTTTTGTTTGGGTTCGTGTTGCTCAGTCTTTTGTTTTCTATGTTGTATTTTGTATACTGCCGTTTTTCGTTTTTGCCTTGGCGTTGTCTCTGTCACTGTGATATCTACATGCACGATACACATGAATCAAATCAACGTGGTAAAGAAAGTTGAAATTAATAGAAAAAAACAAAACAAATGTTTGGGATGAAAAGTATAAGGGTTAAACACATTTTCTTCAGATGGTATACATGTAATAACTCCGCCGTTGACTAGCGAGCCCTTCAGACTTTAATTCAGTTTGTGAGTAAATCGATCCAGTTGACACTTCGATAACCTCTGGAAAAACTGTATTAACGCCTATAGTATCTTGAAAACTAAAATCAGGTTTATCATGCCAAAAGAAAAATTTTAACTGCACAAAACCCAATGTATGCACCATTATTTATCAATAACAATGATTTGTCAAATAGATTGACATATTTGTTTTTACTTAGAGCTCACCTGGACGAAATGGTACATGTGACCTGTTGCCATCACTTTGCGTTTGAAGTCCGTTGTGCTCTGGTGTTAATTATTAAGATATCTTCGCTATGAAACTACACGACCAAATGTTATCAAACATTACCTCATGTTTCTTAGGGTGTTCAGTTTGTAAATTGTATCCGGGTCATACTTTAGTTGGCCTTTTAAACTTTTTGGATTCGAGCGTCACTGATTAGTCTGTTGTTGACAAAACGCGCGTCGGGCGTACAACATTTAAATCCTGGTATCTACGATAAGTTAACTTGATCGATCAACAAACATGGCCACTGCTATTAAAACAAAGGAGCTGGCATATGTATTTTGCTTTATATCTCCACCATTGTAAGAGATAAAGAAACAAAATCATCTCAAAACGATAAGAATGTCCTCATCTGTCTCGATCAATCTTTCTTTTTGTTTTTTTTTTATATGACGTTCTTCAAATCCAGTAAGTGCATGACCGTGGTTAGGAACGAAATATATTGCATGTCAGCTGATCGGCAACGTCATGATTTGTTTGGACTGTTCCAATCATACTCCCACGTCGTATGGTTCAGTACCAGAATCTATGACAAACGAGACGATTTTGATTTATAAATTATAAATTTCACTCACCTTAGCAGCAATATACCAACTTCATCTGCATATGGGATATATATTTCCCAACTCATTCGGTATTCAAGAGCTAGCAGTTGCTACTCAGACTTTATAAAACGTCACCAGCGTCTGAGCAGAAAGTTGATGAAACAGGGTTATGTCAAAGAACGTATCGTTTTTTTTTCTAAAATGTTCATCGGAAGATACCAAGTCCTTGTTGATAAATATTCCGTATCAACTTCACAAATAATAAGTGATGGTCTTGAAGTATAGATTCTAGGTACTGACGTTGTTTATGATCATAATAACGTGTTATAGTGTTCCTCTTATTTGTCTTTGTAAATTTTTACCTTTACTGTTTAGTCCATTTTTGGTAATATACTAAATTTTTCCATAGATATAAAGATTTGGTTTTGAAGTTTGGTTGTACCTGTAGAAAACTTATTTCAAACGGGATAGCACATCCTCATTTTTACGGAAATGTTGTTAACCGTGCCCGGAAATTTAGAAATGATCCTTGTAAACTTATCGCTCCTTTAAATAAACTTATTCTAAAAGGTTACCAATTCAACACTGTAATAAGATCATTGAATATTGTTTTTATTGGTATAAATATTGATTTTGTTATCAGTAAATTAAGAGCAAACTAAATATTACTAGTATGTTATATACATATACACATTCATGGATCTACAATCTGTCGATACCTGTATCTTGGCATTGCACAAGGTCATGTTTTTCTCTGACTGTTTATGACGTCTTTACACTAAATCCATTGGATGTTGGATGTGTACAGATTGATAATTTAGTCTTAGATGCATGATTTTTTATTAGTTGTTAGTGGCTTTGAACTAGCTGTCAGATAACTGCGAGTACTCTCAGATCTGTTCCTAGTGTCTTTTGTTGTTGGGATGTACAAGTACCCTGCCACGTCCGCTTGTATTTTGTCTATCTGATGAGTTAAGCCTTTTCAACTGATTTTATAGTTCGTTCTTATGTTGTACTGTTATATCACTGTCCCAGGTTAGGGGAGGTTGGGATCCCGCTAACATGTTTAACCCCGCCACATTATGTATGTATGTGCCTGTCCCAAGTCAGGAGCCTGTAATTCAGTGGTTGTCGTTTGTTTATGTGTTACATATTTGTTTTTCGTTCATTTTTGTACATAAATAAGGCCGTTAGTTTTCTCGTTTGAATTGTTTTACATTGTCATTTCGGGGCCTTTTATAGCTGACTATGCGGTATGGGCTTTGTTCATTGTTGAAGGCCGTACGGTGACCTATAGTTGTTAATTTCTGTGTCATTTTGGTCTCTTGTGGACAGTTGTCTCATTGGCAATCATACCACATCTTCTTTTTTATATTTGGCGTGACTCGGTATTCATACATCTCGCCATTGTGTTATTGTGCTATGGTCATTTTTATATTCTTATTTTTCAATTTTGCTTTTGTACTTTGTCTATAGAGTGTCTATATGCCATTTTGCTTTTCCTTGTTGAAATAGTTATTTGTTTTTATAGAGATTAAGATTATTACACAGTGTTGACTGCTGTATCTCAATTGCTTTGTTCACACATTGTTGTCAATATAATGGAATTCTATGCGACTGTCATACAAGTGAGAGGTTTAGCTAGCTATAAAACCAGGTTTAATCCACCATTTTCTACACAAGGAAATGCCTGTACCAAGTTAGGAATATGACAGTTGTTTTGCATTCGTTTGATGTGTTTGAGCTTTTGATTTTGCCATTTGATAAAGGGCTTTCCGTTTTGAATTTTCCTTTGAGTTCGGTATTTTTGTTATTTTACTTTTTATAAATAAGTTACAAGAGGTCAATCGGTGTAAATGACGTCATTAAACGATTGACTTTAACTAGGAAATCAGAACAGAAACATCCTAATGGAAATGCACGAATATGAAAGTCGTCAAAACATGGAAGCATAAACACACGATTTTGAAATCCAATTGTCTTAAATAAAAGTAAGATTTATTAAATGTGTTCAGTAATCAAGTAAGTAATTATACAAATGAAATCGATATACATGTATGTTTAAGATATATTTTTGAGGTTTACATACACATATAATTGTTGCACGAAACACATCCAACCTCCTTCATTTGACAGTGTCATATTAAATAAATAAATAAATAAATAAAAATAAATAATCTTTATTTCAAGAGGATAATCCCATTAGTTAAAACTAATCTTCCTGAGAGTCCTCAAAATAATAATAACATATTTATAAGTACATACAATATTATAATGATATATTATATACAATATACAATTGTATCTAGATAATAATGAAAAGCATATTAATTTGCACAATTGATGAAAAATTTGTAACATTTTGTTTTAAAAGATACAAGTGTATTACTCATTTTTATTTCATTTGGTAAACTGTTCCATATTTGAGAACCTGAATATGTAAATGTTTTCTTTAAAAGTTTGTTTTGGTTTCGGAAGATTTAATAGTTTTTCATCAGCCGAACGTAAATTATAATTCTGATTACCAATAAAATGAAAGTTTTCTTGTAAATAGTTAGGAACCATATCATTTAATGATTTAAATACAAGTATTGCCTTTTGATATTGAATGCGTTTTTCCACATTTAACCAGTTTAAACTATTAAACAACAACTTGGATGATGTCATTATGTCAGCTTCTACCTATAACCCTAGCAGATTTTTTTAATAACTTATTAAGTTTATTTATTCCACTTTCATAGCAACTTCCCCATATATTGCAACAATAATCAAACAATGACAGAATATAAGCATTAAAATAAATAATACGTATATGCATAGGTAAATATTTTCTTATCTTTTGTAATAAATTGATTCTATTTGATATTGTACATGACATTTTATCTATTTGCTCATTCCAATTTAGGTTTTTGTCGATATATAAACCGAGAAGTTTTTCACAATCTACATTCTCTATTTGTTCATCTGAAATTTTGATATCTAAACTGTTCCCAGTTGAATAAAGCCTCTGTTTTGAACCAATAATCATTGATTTACACTTTTTGGCATTTAATTTCATACAATTTTGCGAACACCAGTTTTCAATTACATGAATATCATTTTGAAGGTTAGCAGTTAACTGAAGTACATTATTGCCTTTACTATGTAATGTAGAATCATCTGCATATAAATCTATTAATGAATTTTCTATGTTCAGTGGTAAATCATTGATATATAAAATAAATAACAGAGGGCCAAGGATAGAGCCTTGTGGTACACCAGTTTTTATGCATTTAGTATTAGACATGACGTTATTGACCTTAACTTGTTGACTTCGTTCAAACAAGTATGACTTAAACCAGTCTAGTGTACAGTTTGAAACATTATAATATTCAAGCTTTTTTAATAAAATAATATGATTAACCAGATCAAAAGCTTTCTTTAAATCTAAAAATATAACTCCGTTTATTTCTCCATTATCTATATTTGCTAACCATTCATCTACTAATTTAGTAAGTGCAGTTGTGCACGAATGTTTAGGTCTGAAACCTGACTGTGTAGTATTAAGAAGGTCATTACTATTTAAATATATATACAAACTATCAGCTATATGTCGTTCTATGATTTTAGAGAGACAAGGCAAAACTGCTATTGGTCTATAATTATCAGGATTACAAGCATCATATTGATGTAACAAAGATCAATTCCTTATCTTCAGACAGAAACGCACACAATAATTCCATTGTTAATTATTTAACATGTCTTAGTATGGTAAGCACGGGGGTTTATTCCAAAATAAAACGTATACACTGACGTGCCACCTGTATTGATTATTTTTTTGGAATTTCAAATACATCAATGGGGTGCTATTTCACGGAATCAATTTTATATAATTGGTTAGAAAGTTATGTGTCAATGGGTCATAAATCTTCATCTTCTGTTAAGATGTCTGTAAAAACTGTAGACTGATATTTTTGCCTAATAATATGAATGATCCCACGTGTTTTAAATCTAAATGGGATGTGATATTTTAGTGTAAAATACAGGAGTTTTTAAGCTCACCTGGCCCGAAGGGTCAGGTGAGCTTTTCTCATCACTTGGCGTCCGTCGTCCGTCGTCGTCGTTAACTTTTTACATTTTGAACTTCTCATAGAGAACCACTGAATGGAATGAAACCAAACATGGCATGAATGTTCCTTATGAGGTGCTGACCAAGTGTTGTTACTTAGTAGCTGATCCATCATCCAAGATGGCCGCCAGCGGAGACTTCGTTTAACATAGGACCCTATGGGAAATACATACAAATGTCTTCTTTTAGAGAACCACTGAATGGAATGAAACCAAACATGGCATGAATGTTTTCCTAATGAGGTGCTGACCAAGTGTTGTTTCTTTGAATTCGATCCATCATCTCAGATGGCCGCCAGAGGGGGGCTTAGTTTAACATAGGATCCTACAGGAAATACATACACAAGTTTTTTTTTTAGAGAACCACTAAATGGAATGAAATAAAACATGGCATGAATGTTCCTTATGAGGTGCTGACCAAGTGTTGTTACTTTGTAGGCGATCAATCATCCAAGATGGCTGCCAGCGGGGGACTTCGTTTAACATAGGACCCTATGGACAATACATACAAATGTCTTCTTTTAGAGAACCACTGAATGGAATGAAACCAAACATGGCATGAATGTTTTCCTAATGAGGTGATGACCAAGTGTTGTTACTTTGAATTCGATCCATCATCTCAGATGGCCGCCAGAGGGGGGCTTAGTTTAACATAGAACCCTATTGATATACATACAAATGTCTTCTTTTAGAGAACCACTAAATGGAATGAAACCAAACATGGCATGAATGTTCCTTATGAAGTGCTGACCAAGTGTTGTTACTTTGAAGTCGATCCATCATCCAAGATGGCCGCCAGAGAGGGACTTATTTTAACATAGGACCCTATGGGAAATACATACAAATGTCTTCTTTTAGAGAACCACTGAATGGAATGAAACCAAACATGGCAAGAATGTTCCTTATGAGGTGTTGACCAAGTGTTGTTACTTTGTAGCTGATCTATCATCCAAGATAGCCGTCAGCGGGGGACTTCGTTTAACATAGGAGCCTATAGACAATACATACAAATTTCTTCTTTTAGAGAACAACTGAATGGAATGAAACCAAACATGGTATGAATGTTCCTTATGAGGTGCTTACCAAGTGCTGTTACTTTGAAGCCGATCCATCATCCAAGTTGGGCGCCAGAGGGGGACTAATTTAACATAGGACCCTATGGGAAATACATACAAATGTCTTCTTTTAGAGAACCACTAAATGGAATGAAATAAAACATGGCATGAATGTTCCTTATGAGGTGCTGACCAAGTGTTGTTACTTTGTAGCCAATCAATCATCCAAGATGGCTGCCAGCGGGGGACTTCGTTTAACATAGGACCCTATGGGAAATACATACAAATGTCTTCTTTTAGAGAACCACTAAATGGAATGAAATAAAACATGGCATGAATGTTTCATGCCGATCCATCATCCAAGATGGCCGCCATCGTCCCTCGTCCGTCGTCGTCATCGTTAACTTTTTACATTTTGAACTTCTTCTAGAGAACCACTGAATGGAATGAAACTAAACATGGCATGAATGTTCCTTATGAGGTGCTGACCAAGTGTTGTTACTTTGTAGCTGATCCATCATCCAAGATGGCCGCCAGCGGGGGACTTCGTTTAACAAAGGACCATATTGGAAATACATACAAATGTCTTCTTTTAGAGAACCACTGAATGGAATGAAACCAAACATGGCATGAATGTTCCTTATGAGGTGCTGACCAAGTGTTGTTACTTTGTAGCTGATCCATCATCCAAGATAGCCGCCAGCGGGGGACTTCGTTTAACATAGGACCCTATGGACAATACATACCAATGTCTTCTTTTAGAGAACCACTGAATGGAATGAAACCAAACATGGCATGAATGTTACTTATGAGGTGCTGACCAAGTGTTGTTACTTTGTAGCTGATCCATCATCCAAGATAGCCGCCAGCGGGGGACTTAGTTTAACATAGGACCCTATTGATATACATACAAATGTCTTCTTTTAGAGAACCACTAAATGGAATGAAACCAAACATGGCATGAATAATCCTTATGAAGTGCTGACCAGGTGTTGTTACTTTGAAGTCGATCCATCATCCAAGATGGCCGCCAGAGAGGGACTTAGTTTAACATAGGACCCTATGGGAAATACATACAAATGCCTTCTTTTAGAGAACCACTGAATGGAATGAAACCAAACATGGCAAGAATGTTCCTTATGAAGTGTTGACCAAGTGTTGTTACTTTGTAGCTGATCCATCATCCAAGATAGCCGCCAGCGGGGACTCCGTTTAACATAGGAGCCTATAGACAATACATACAAATTTCTTCTTTTAGAGAACAACTGAATGGAATGAAACATAACATGGTATGAATGTTCCTTATGAGGTGCTAACTAAGTGCTGTTACTTTGAAGCCGATCCATTATCCAAGATGGGCGCCAGAGGGGGACTAATTTAACATAAAACCCTATGGGAAATACATACAATGTCTTCTTTTAGAGAACCACTAAATGGAATGAAATAAAACATGGCATGAATGTTCCTGATGAGGTGCTGACCAATTGTTGTTACTTTGAAGCCGATCCACCATCTCAGATGGCCGCCAGAGGGGGACTTAGTTTAACATTGGACCCTATGGGAAATACATACAAATGTCTTCTTTTAGAGAACCACTAAATGGAATGAATAAAACATGGCATGAATGTTCCTTATGAGGTGCTGACCAAGAGTTGGTACTTTGAAGCTGATCCATCATCCAAGATGGCCGCCATTGTCCCTCGTCCGTCGTCGTCATCGTTAACTTTTTACATTTTGAACTTCTAGAGAACCACTGAATGGAATGAAACTAAACATCACATGAATGTTCCTTATGAGGTGCTGACCAAGTGTTGTTACTTTGTAGCTGATCCATCATCCAAGATGGCCGCCAGCGGGGGGCTTAGTTTAACATAGAACCCTATTGATATACATACAAATGTCTTCTTTTAGAGAACCACTAAATGGAATGAAACCAAACATGGCATGAATGTTCCTTATGAAGTGCTGACCAAGTGTTGTTACTTTGAAGTCGATCCATCATCCAAGATGGCCGCCAGAGAGGGACTTAGTTTAACATAGGACCCTATGGGAAATACATACAAATGTCTTCTTTTAGAGAACCACTGAATGGAATGAAACCAAACATGGCAAGAATGTTCCTTATGAAGTGTTGACCAAGTGTTGTTACTATGTAGCTGATCCATCATCCAAGATAGCCGCCAGCGGGGACTTCGTTTAACATAGGAGCCTATAGGCAATACATACAAATTTCTTCTTTTAGAGAACAACTGAATGGAATGAAACATAACATGGTATGAATGTTCCTTATGAGGTGCTAACTAAGTGCTGTTACTTTGAAGCCGATCCATTATCCAAGATGGGCGCCAGAGGGGGACTAATTTAACATAAAACCCTATGGGAAATACATACAATGTCTTCTTTTAGAGAACCACTAAATGGAATGAAATAAAACATGGCATGAATGTTCCTTATGAGATGCTGACCAAGTGTTGTTACTTTGTAGCCAATCAATCATCCAAGATGGCTGCCAGCGGGGGACTTCGTTTAACATAGGACCCTATGAGAAATACATACAAATGTCTTCTTTTAGAGAACCACTAAATGGAATGAAATAAAACATGGCATGAATGTTCCTGATGAGGTGCTGACCAATTGTTGTTACTTTGAAGCCGATCCATCATCTCAGATGGCCGCCAGAGGGGACTTAGTTTAACATAGGACCCTATGGGAAATACATACAAATGTCTTCTTTTAGAGAACCACTAAATGGAATGAATAAAACATGGCATGAATGTTCCTTATGAGGTGCTGACCAAGAGTTGGTACTTTGAAGCTGATCCATCATCCAAGATGGCCGCCATCGTCCCTCGTCCGTCGTCGTCATCGTTAACTTTTTACATTTTGAACTTCTTCTAGAGAACCACTGAATGGAATGAAACTAAACATGACATGAATGTTCCTTATGAGGTGCTGACCAAGTGTTGTTACTTTGTAGCTGATCCATCATCCAAGATGGCCGCCAGCCGGGAACTTCGTTTAACATAGGACCCTATGGGAAATACATACAAATGTCTTCTTTTAGAGAACCACTAAATGGAATGAAATAAAACATGGCATGAATGTTCCTTATGAGGTGCTGACCAAGTTTTGTAACTTTGTAGTCGATCCATCATCCAAGATCTCCGCCAGCGGGGGACTTCGTTTAACATAGGACCCTACGGGAAATATGATCCATCATCCAAGATGGCCGCCAGCGGGGAACTTCGTTTAACATAGGACCCTATGGGAAATACATACAAATGTCTTCTTTTAGAGAACCACTAAATGGAATGAAATAAAACATGGCATGAATGTTCCTTATGAGGTGCTGACCAAGTTTTGTAACTTTGTAGTCGATCCATCATCCAAGATCTCCGCCAGCGGGGGACTTCGTTTAACATAGGACCCTATGGACAATACATACAAATTTCTTCTTTTAGAGAGCCACCGAATGGAATAAAACCAAACATGGCTTGAATGTTCCTAATGAGGTGCTGGCCAAGTGTTGTTACTTTGTAGCCAATCAATCATCCAAGATGGCTGCCAGCGGGGAATTTAGTTTAACAAAGGACCCTATGTGAAGTACATACAAAAGTCTTCTTTTGAAGAACCACTGAATGGAATGAAACCAAACATGTCTTCTTCTAGAAAACCGCTTAATGGATTGAAACCAAACATGGTATGAATGTTTCTTTTGAGGTGCTGACCAAGTGTTGTTACTTTGTAGCTGATTTGTCATTGTCCTTATAAAGTCATTTTCTACAATTTCAATGAATTTATTGGTAATTTCTGTTAACTTTACAAAAATCTTCTGCTTTTGATTAAATTATGGGGCCAATATTAAACCAAATTTGGCCTCAATCATTATTAGGGTATCTGTTATGATTTTAATCTATTTTTACATGATTTCCAAAACCAAAGTAGAATCAGGTGAGCGACAAGGCTCTTGGGAGCCTCTAGTTATTAGTTGTTATTGGCTTTGAACTATCTTTCAATAATGACGAGAACTGCCAGATATGTACTTTGGGTCTTAAGTGGGTTTTATGTTTTGTAGATTGTAGTATTTGGACAACTGTATGAGCTGTCAGGATTGGCTGTTTATTTAGTAATATGCGTGATTGAAATAAATTGATTATGTCAAAAACTTTCTTAGCACAACATAAGGTCAGGTGATAACGGTTGAATCATAAACAAATATTTTACTTTTCTATGAGTTGAAAATTAATAAGATTCAGCTATAATTTTTTTAAGTTTGTGTTTGAACTGTGAAACACTTGTGAAAACGTGATACCCGTGTAGTAGAAATCTCAGGTTATAAAAAACATAGTAATTCGTTAAATATACGGAAGTCCCACAATATCAAGTAAGACAAAAAATCTACTTTAGAACCGGTCTGGTTCGATTAGGGCGGTCCGGGTTAACGTCGAATGATTTGCAAGGCTGGTTTCGAATTTAATTGCGTCCATGGTGGATCTGTCAAAGGATAACTCTTCCAGTAGTCATTAAAACAGTCCTAGGACAAAATCTACTTACTATGTTAACTTTACCTTGGTCTTAGAACTGCTTACCCTTTTGTGTCACCTGATTTGACCTGTGTTTGTTAATGTTGTTTTTTTCCTTTCGTCGTTTTTATTGAACATACGATCTTTGTATCATCTCTCTATGTATTGTCATTTCCGATCATCCCACTGACTATAACTTCAGTAAATGTTCCATTCAACCACTAGAAACTTCATATGATTGAAGCATCAATGTGTATGACTCGACTGTTTTGAAGCGTTGGATCACTGGTGAGTATGACTTCTTTGTAACGTCACTCATATGCCTATTGTGGTGTTTTAGAGTGGTTGCTTTGATGCGTCGGTATATTAGAGGACACAGAATCGAAATCTTCGTAAAGGAAAAGATCAATTCAGTTTAAATAGCCATTTGGTTATTATTTTTCCATATACTACATGACAAAGGTGTGCAAATTACACAGTTTTGGCTTTTTTGGAAAAGTCATTTATTTGCATGTATGTTTGTTTGGTTTTTTTTAAACAGATGTGTTTGTATGTCTGTTTACACAGTTCGGCTGCTGAATCTCAATTATTGTTATGTTTACCATTTATGTCTATTTGGGTCTTTCATCCAATTTATAGTCAAATATGACGGAACTTTAAACAACTATCAAATAAGTAGGAGGTTTAGCTAGCTATAAAACCAGGTTTAACCAATCATTTTCTTCAGAAAATGCCTGTACCAAGTCAGATATATGACAGTCGTACTGTTGGCTATAAGGCCGAGGGTTTGATTTTGTCAGGTTATATGGACTTCCCTATCTTTTTAATTTACCTTTGAGTTCGGTATTTTTGTATTACTTTTTTACAGGACATCGTAGAGCCTACAACACCATTTTATTGATCTTGTTTTTTACTTTCTGTAGCCTAAATGCCTAGATGAAGATTAGCTTGTCGAATGCCCTTTTGGTCTTTCTATCTTTTTTTTTTTTTAAAGCGAAATACGTTTAAATGATTATGAGATTAAAAAAATCGAATAAATAGGAAAACATTTACCATGATCATTTCCTTGTATTTATTAACAGGAAATGTTATCAAACAATCAGGAAAATATTGATAAATATTCTAATCAGAACATATAACTGTGATTCTCGCCATGTTGAAGTTAATGTATAAATTAGTATTTGTGTGTCATATTGTATATATCGTGAAATTTTCGTTCAGTCTCGACATTAATGACCCAGGAGTTTGTCGATCTCCACAGTAAATTGATTTTTTGAAAATAAAATGGAATGATGATATATTTTCATAATGCACAGCATATTTGTCAACGTTCAGTTTGCTAAACTTTCGATTCTTCCATCCAAGCAAAACTAAGTATAAGTTTTAGCGTATTTAAACATAGAATTCAATCATTCGATAACAATTGTTATTCTGTATAATTCAAAATTCATCAAAACATTTAATGTACTTTAAAATAAGTTTCTATCTCCCCAGGCTTAGTTTTCCTATACGTCACTGGAGATTTTTTATTTGCCTTTTCTGTTTTTGTTGTATCAAATCTTTTATATGTTTGACTTTCCAGACTTTTGGTTTTAAATGATCCAGAATCTAGAAACGCGTGTCGTACGTACAGAAATTAGAATCATATGTTTGAATTGAATGTTACTAATAAGATAAAAGAAACATGTTATTTTCTTAATAAAATTTCCTGTTATTAGTTTTTTTTTAACATGTGGTATATACATATTCCTTGATGATCAACTCTATTTATAGCATTTTCAGTGAATACACTCATTCATGTACACAAATTAGAGGTTTTGAATGAGTGCGAAAAGTTTCATACTCAAAACGTGCTAGAATGTACCACCTTACCAAATACTATGTTTCGAACTGCTATCAATATCGTAAAATATTTATTTCTTTTCGATTGTTTTTTTCTTTGTCAAATTATTTCATAGCGACGATGGCACTTAGGAACTGATGTGCTGTCAAAACTACAGACTACATCCCAACGCACAAGAATACATAGGTAAATACCTTTAAACTACAACATTGAATGTAAAATGACTAAAAAAAAAAAAAAAAGAGTTTTGTCAATATAAAGAGGGAGAATATACCAAAGGTTGAAGTCCATAAATAGTCGACCAAATTCATCAAAGACATTAGGCTTATGATTTGGTACTCCAGAGTCGCGTTTTGTCTATCCAACATGCACAAGGCGCTATTGTAAACTGCAGGAGGACCAAACCAAGTATGAAGTTGAAGAGCATTGCAAACCAATAAATGACAAAAAAGTTGTGTCCAATACGGCATTTAAAATAAACCTAGGGGGCAGGAAATCATAGGGTTTCGAATAATGCAACTTTTTAAAAATATTAAATTTAATAAAATGACAGTATAATTGATACTGCATTTCAACATAGAAGTGTCGACTACTGGGCTGGTGACAACCTCCGGGACGAAACGTCTTCCGGCAGTGGCATCGATCAAGTACCCAGGTAGCACAAAACATTTTCAAAACATTTTTATAAGGTTGTATAAATGTCTTCTCAAAACGTTGTCGAAAAAATATTTTTGTGATGTTATGTAGATATTTTTTCGGTATTTTAAAACATTTATTTAAAACATTTTTGAAAATGTTTTACAATGATGTAAAAATATTCATGAAAATGTTTTCGATAACTTTTTAAGATATTTTGTTTGAATGTTTTATAAATGTTCAGAAGATATGTAGGCTCTACCTCTGAAAAACATTTTAAAAGCATATGGGTAAAACATTCTTAACAATGTTGTTCCTATGTTTTTAAACATTTTCTAAAAATGTTTCATGAAATGTTTTAATAACATGCCTTTTGATATTTTAACATCATTTCTTTATAATATTTGATGAAAACATTTTAAAAATGTTACGCATTTAATATTGAGAAAATGTATTTACAAATCATTTTGTTGCTAAAATTTTAACAACATTTTAAAATAATATTATGAAAACATTTACGCAAAACATTTAATAGAAAATGTTTAAACAATATTATGCAAACATTCATTTAGGTTATTGAATAAAAACTTTATTTTATCAAATGACAGAAACTTAAAGGTGATATGAAGCGGTACTTTCCATATTTAGCTTTATATAGTGCACGTATTGCTATTTTCCGGATTTTCTGTTCCAGTGCCGACAACAAACGTTTACAAATTTAAAATTTAACTGTTCCCGATGACCAACGAACATGATCCGATACAATTTTGGAACCAGTAACCGGAAGTTTTATTTACCGCCATGCTGTAAACAAACGTATAAACTAAAGAATAACCTTATCATGCGTTAAAACTGGTAAGATATGACACTAGTTCACATTTTTAAAACATTGTAGTGCTTCTGGAAATATCTTAGTTAATTTGATTAATATATTCAAAGAATTAATACGAGTGTATTTAAGCAAACACAATGCAAAAAGGGGGGTGATGATTTAGTCGGTGCATATATGTTATGATGTTTATGTCCAATAAATATTAAGATTTATACAAAAGGGGTTAAACTTAAGGGTTATTTATATGATTTTAAACTTCATAAATGAAATCACTTGTAACCAGTGAGCTTGTCTCCTCCAGGACTTCACTCTTCAGTGTTACAAGTCAACCCTTTAACAGGCTGAGCTATTTAAGCAGTACTTTCCTAGCTCAACCGCTAGCTACGTATCTACTAGTCAAGGGAATCCCATCACGCACTGGTTATCAAAGCTTTTGCCGTGATAACTCAAGTGCTGTTGCCTCTATAACAGCCTGCATGGTTAGCAACTAGTACAATGCCCCAGACTAGTAAAATTTTATTCGGACTAGTAAATTTTTGCAAAATTTTGTTTAGACATATAAGGAAAATGTCTGAATATTTGTCTTCGGACTAGTTGTAGGAAAAGATTTTGGTGCACACTGCTATAATATATTGTTCAGTGGCGAATCCAGAGGGGGGTTCCGGGGGTTGGAACCCCCCTTTTTTTTTGGACGATCAATGCATTTGAATGGGGACATATAGTTGGAACCCCCCTTTATCCTGGGTTGGGAACCCCCCTTTTTAAAATGGCTGGATCCGCCCCTATTGTTTATGTTACTTGTAATTTGTATTTAGCCCTACACGGCTTCAGCCCAGGCCAGTTAAATGTAGATAATTATTATGTGCCCATCCCAAATCAGGAGCCTTTGATTCAGCAGTTGTCGTCGGTTCATTTCTGACATATTTGTTTTTCGTCAAACGTTATAAATTATGCCATTAGTTTTCTTGTTTGAATTGTCTTTCATTTTTGAATGTTGTGGCCTTTGTAGCTGACTAATACAATGTGAGTTATTCTTACCTGTATTTTATTTATTTTGTTTATTTTAACTTTGTAGGATCAATTAGCAGTGCCAAAATTAAGGATATTCAAGATATGCAGAAGTATATAAGCTTAGAAATGATTCAAACCATCCTGGAGGAGCAAATTTTGTGAAGGTATTTATTCTTTAAAATCCTCAATCTATATTACATGTATTTGCGTTAAAATATGCAATAACCATTAAGAGACTTGTTTTTTTTTTGTAAGACCAAGAAAAGGTTACAGGCCCTACTCTCAATTGGGAGTATTGTACTGTATACATGTAGTCTTATTTTATAAACTGGTGAACTCTACTGTTGTAGACTCCTGTAATAATCATACACCCCAAGCTCCACAGATGTATAAAATAGCTACAAATTTTGCTTCTGAATCCAGTAACACTGACTAGATGACGCTTTCGATATATTTTTGTGAAACCACTGGATTAAATTAAAGAAAAAAAGTTTCTTATGTAATTTGATGAAATTAGCTGAATCTCTACTAGTTAATCACTGAATAGAAGGACTAACTTGTTTACATTTTTTTTTACAGAAGCCAGTAGATGTCAAAAGAAATAAAAAGAATGGAATAAAAGGAAAATTGAAAAAGAACAGTGATATGACAATATTGAATAAATGTTTTGCATTTCTAATTGTTGCTATCTTGTATAGTGTTGACTAAGGCAGCAAAGAAAACAGTCAAAAGCTGTTCAGAAAAAAAATGTCAGATGCTACACATGATCAAACAAGAGATCAAGAAATACTTCTCAAAAATGTTTTGTTCAATGCGAAGACCAAATAAAATGCACAAAGATATTTAAAATCTGAAAAAAAGAATACCTTTCTGTAAGTAAATCCATGAGAAATTTGAACGTGTTCAAGGCAATACTTCAAAATAAAAAATGGACCATTAAATAAAAATCAGATTTGTGAATAAAAATGATATCTTAAACAGGAAATAGTGGGGTTTTGTCAATGAGGCATCAATCCGACAAAAATAACCAAAATATATGTAGATTCCACAGTCATCAACTGACAATTGTAAAAGGAGATGTGGGATAAAGATCAGTATGACAGCAGTTGTTTTTCAAATGCAGATCCAGAATTTTGAAAAGAGGGACCACAGGCTCCAAACTAGACACAGTTGGAGTGAAATAGGTGGAATTAGATTAACCATAAATGCAGCTCCATAAGGCCGCCCAGGACGGTGCAAGCAATTTTTACATTTGCCTTGCAGCTATACTCTCTGTTTGCAGATAGTTTGAAATTTCAATCAATTACACACAGCAATGCAGGTCCAGATGTTTTCAAATAACATTAAAAAATATATTTATTATGTTAGTCTTAAAACATTCAATTAAAATATTTTCCTAAAATATGTTATTCACATTATTACAGCAATACATTTAACCTCAATATCCAGAAAACATTTTTGTGATGTTAAAATGTTTTACTCAAATTATTTAAAATGTTGTAAAACATTTTATCATTTTATACATATAACATTATTGAAATATTTTTTCACATTTATTTTAAATGTTTCAGTAAAACATGCCTAAAATATTTTTAAAACATTTATATAACATTCATAAAACATTTTGAAAGGATGATTAGCCAATCGATTTGGGAAAATGTATTTTAAATGTTGTTCTGATGTTTTCAATCAATATTGAAAAATATCTTTATCATGTTATTTAGATATTAAAATGATGTTTAAGAAAAATATTTTAAAACATACAATAAAAAATATTTCCTTAAAATATGTAATTCACATTAGTACAGCCATACATTTAACCTCAATAAAATATTTTTATGATATTTTGTGATATAGTGCAATATATTTTAAATATATTTTAAAAACATTTTGTGTTAACTGGGTAGTCGTAAAATTCTTCAAAGATATCAGGGCGGATGCGTGTCTTCTAGAAAAGACTCGACAGTGATGCCATAAACGGATAATACCAAACAAAATACGTAGAAAAACAATCCTATATATAGACTCATCGTTTCAAATATATTTTAAAACTGATAAATGAAGCTCTAAAAAAGAATGAATACATTTAAAACTATTTCAAAGCCTATATAAAAGCAAAATCTTTTGTTACCTATCTTGCAGTTGAAGCATGAGACCATTATTAGCGAAGGTAATAATTCCCTTTGGAAGGAGTCAATGATAACGAAGAGAACCAATGAAATATATAGGGACGGTATAAACATACATTGTAAAATCAATTTAATAATGTGTTTCTAATTTAAATTTAAAATCTGTTGTCAATTATATGCCTATATACATGATATATATTCACCAACCTGTTGTAGTTTCTCTTAAAATCGTGGCCTGATTTGCCAAAAATACCGATTTTCCACTAAATCTATGAAAAATAATTATATTTCTGATAACGAAATATATTCATTATCTTCGCTGGTTTGATATCATAGCATTGCATTTTTAAATTTTTACAATACAAATGCTATCAAAAGGAATTACAAACCTTAATATATTTTCCAAAGAGATAAACTATTCATATATTACCCCCAAGGGTGACTGGGGAATAGAAATATGGTCACTACAGGTCTTCTTCTGACCGGCGGTAAAACCCTTGCCAAAGTGGGGCTTCCGTTTGACTGTGCGGGATGTATCAAGTACGCAGCCACGTCCGGTCAAAATGGGAACATTAAATCCGAT